>PVKP010002143.1:11389-129281 GCA_004027715.1 Plecturocebus donacophilus | reverse complement strand
AAGATGAGAATACCAGATTTTCAATAAGCGGTCTGACTTGGGAGATACAGGTATAAAGGTGAAGATAGCAAACATTAAAAGTCCATGCCGAAACTTGCCTTTGAAAGGGGAAAAAAGACATAGGTAGGTAGAGCAATGGTCCCCAGTCTTTTTGACATCAGGGACTGACTGTAGGAGACAATTTTCCCATGGACAGCGGGAGGGATGGTTTTGGGAAGAAACTGTTCCACCTCAGGTGGTCAGGCCTTAGATTCTCATATGGAGTGTGCAACCTAGATCCCTCACATGCGCAGTTCACAGTAAGGTTCGCCCTCCTGTGACAATCTAATGGCACCGCTGACATGACGCAGGCGGAGCTCAGACAGTAGTTCCTTCGATGGCCACTCGCCTCCTGCAGTGCGGCTGCTTCCTTATGGGCCCAAGGGATGGGACCCCTGAGCTACAGAACCAGTTTCTCTTGAGGTTCTTGACATAATGGATGCTCATCTTCCCTCCAAAATGTTTGCTTTTTCTCCCTCTGTGTTGGTGGGTGGCTGGTGAGGAGTGTCATCTGGCGGCTGACTCAGCGCTGGAGGGGAGAGCTCTGTCTTCACAGGCTAGTCTCAAAATCTTAAAAGCCCAGAGATTTGGCCTTCGCCTCCCACTGTCTAACACTGTTTTTCATCACTTTGGAATGGGTCAGCACTTAGGAGATCTGATAGCAATCTGGTTGCTAGGTATTAATATATAGGAAATAAAGTTTGTTCCCTTCTCCTTGAATCAGGGAAAAGCCCGATTGAAAGAAGGATCTAGGAGGCATTTAGAAAAAGGCCTGCTCCTTTCCGTGACTTTGAGGTCTGTGAAGTCTGTCTGAGTGGTTTGCTGCCACCACACCATCTTTGCTAAAAGGGGTAGATGAGTGGCGGAAACATGAAGGAACCACAGATAAAGAAAATCGGGATTGGCTCCAAAGTGATCTCAGCTCTTGAGCATCCCTTCCAGGGCGGGTCCTGAAACTCCAGATCAGAACACGTAAATGTTTGTATTTGGCCAGCCTGCTTTCAATTATTAGCGTTCACAGAGCGATGGTGCTGCCAGATGCAGCTGAGTGATAGGGAGTGAAAGGCCAATGGCCGTGGAAATCACCTGGGGAAGGTCACAGCGTGTCTCCTTGTCATGGAGCTTGCCGGTAAAGAATGCTGCATTGTTCTTTCAGAACCACATTGATCAATGTCCCCCGAAGACGTTAACATTCCACCTCTACTGACTCATCTGATGGGAACAATCGGTTCACTAACCGACGTGTGGGCTAGCCCACATGGCGCATCCAGCAGACATTGCAAGCTGTATCTTTTCCCCCATATGCTAACAAGTGAGGGAAGAAGGAAGCCGTTCTTCCCACTCTACCCGCCTTTGAACATCCATTGACCGGCATTCATCTACAATTCTGGGAATCAGGAAGATGCTTAATATTGTAATGGTCTCCAGGTAGACAACAGAGGACCCCTGGAAGGAAAGGAGTGGGAGCTGTTTTGTCATTCAATATATTATTATTTTATCAGAGGCTATTATTAAACTCCTTATACTCAATGAAGAATAAGAAAAAAAAGGCTTTTAACCCATTTGAACAAGGACAAACACACAAGTGAATTATTTATTCACATGTACCTGTCTGTCCCCTTCCACTAAGACTGTTTTGGAACACATTGGAGATGATTTCTGTGTGTCGTAAGCAAGTCCCCAGGCAGATAGTGAGTCTGCATCAAGTTGTATCATCAACCAGGAATGATTATAGTGTGTTTACACATAGCATTTAGTTTATGAAAATACAGATCTCCTGCTTTGCAGCTCCGGTTAACTTACTGACCAACAGAACAAATCCATCAAATGGCTTTAGCTGTAGGTGGCTTGTTTACCAACTGCCTCTTCTCACTGAGAGACAGATGTGACTTAAAATGGGGATTAGAAATAACTGTCCTGAAATCCATGTAATTCTGGTTTTGCTGCTGGTAAAGGTTATTTTATAATTAGCTGATTCATAACGCACTGTAAGTATCATATCAGAAAATAGAACCCTTTGGAAACAAATGACAGATCATCTACAAATAGATAGCCTAGCAATGTAAACATTAGTGGGGGGAATTCGTCAAGTGCCTGCTAAAAGCATTTGATTTAATTTTGCGTATCTTTTATCAGATTTTTTCATGTATAAGCCAAAATGACAAATGATAATTATCTCAAAGGCTTGTGGCATGATAAATTGGAAGACACGTGATGTGTTTTCTCGTTTTCACCGTCTCAGATTTTTTTCCCCCCGCTGGGTTGTTGTGTTACAAAAAGCTCATGATTTTTCACCCATAGTTAATATCCTGGGAGGTACCATAATTAAGGTCTCAGGAATGAAATAGGCTTGCACAGCCATCAGATGACAACGAGCCATCCATGGTGTTGGGGCATCAATCTAATAACATAAAAAGTACTGGTTTTGAAAATCTTCCTCTATATAATTGCTATTTCCACTTGTATAAAACTGAGGTTAATTTATGATAGATTTATTTCCTAGTCAGTCCCACTAATGTTCCAGGACTTTTCATATTCTGTATCATTTGATATGTATTGTCATAAAGCTTTTATATTTTTCAAACACTTCAGCAGTTTTATGCATTGAGTTTGTTATTAAATGTCATTGTGTCACTTTATGAGATCCTATTTAAAGAAAGTCAGTAGCTAGGAAAAGAGATGAGAAACATTTATAATTTGACCCTAAACTCAAGGGCAATATAGGACTTAGTAAAAGAGAATTTATAAGTTTCCCAGGTGCTTTTCATAAAATCAAAGTCAAAAGAAAGCAAAACAAAAAGAAAACCCAAGATGAAACCACACCAAATAAAAAGTTTACTTGGTAATCACTTGGTAACCAGATAGTGGGTTTTATGAATATAGAATTCCAGATGATGCATCGTGTTCTGGAACAACCCCTCCTATAGTTCACAATCATTTAAAGTCTAGCTCAAATGTCCATTTCTCTACCTCCCAGGAGGAATTAGAGACTCCCACACTCGTCTATCCCACACTTGCATTTTGTTCCCACCTCTCACATGGTTAAATGGTTAGTTTTTTATCTGTTTGACTCCCAGACAGCTGGGGTTTGTATAGAACAAGGACTTTGCCCTACCCGTCTTTGTTTTTTAGTGTCTAAGTCCTGGCAAGTGGAAGGAGCTCGGACGACACTTTTGGAATAACAGAGAGTTTATATGATTTCAGCTCTTAGAATACTAAGAATTGCATCATCACTGCACAAGAAGAAAGAGGTCTGATTGGATCCTTCTCTCTCAACAACTGGTTTAAGTGGGAGGATGGCTGAGTGTACATGGCAGAAAATGGAGCAATGGAGAGGTTTGACATTAGTTTAGTGTCAATAATGCAAATTACTGAATTTATCCTATATGTGATATATATATATATTTGAGGCCATGTCTAATTGGGCCTTTCCAGGATCAAAGAGACTTGTGTAAAATTTATTATTTTGTTTACATGGAGATCCTTCTGTTTCTCCAGCTGTTCTGGGTATTCCTTTTTGAAGCGGTGGTAGCTGATGTCTTCCCTAAGAGGAGAGGCATTGAACCCTATCTCCAGTCGGGCCAGTGGACAGCTGTGTAGGCAGTTGCTCTTGCAGCATCAAATCTGAGGAACATCAAAATGCTCTTGTCCTGAAACACATCCTGAAAGTCACCTCCTCCCGATAACACGCTCCTCTCTTAAAGATGGGCATTGAAAGGCTGGATATTGTCCTGGTTTTTGGAGGTGCCCCTTCCAGCACTGCGGGACACTCAGCTCTGGTTTCTGGGTGTGGCCCCTTCCTTTGGTAAATGGCTTCCCTGTTCTGAAGACACCCAGCTATCCCAAGAGCGTCCCTGTGAATCTGATTCTTTAAGCATGTAAGAAAGATGATGGGCCTCTCAATTATGCAGAAATCAGGAGATTGGCCAGCACTGAACCAACTGCACGTGACCGCCATCACTTGTTGCCTTCAGCTGGAATGTTTCCTTCCCCCAGCCCTCCCTGTGTTCCAGCCTTAGTTTGCCTCATGCTTTAAGTCACCTACTGGACCTCGGCAGGCATGCGGGTTAGCAGTCCAGGCATTCCATCTCTGACCATAAGCCTGTTCCTGGGGACCATCCTGCTTTCCATCTGATGGTGGCTGCCATTCATTAATTGCTACCTATTGTCAGAGCGCTCACACTGAAAGTGAGGTGATCAGCTGTTGTGCTCCGAGCCGAGATGAACAGAAAGAGTGTGCTCTTTTATTGCTTTTCTTGTATTTATTGAGTGATGAAGATAAAGATGAGCCTGCAGTTTGCAACTGTGTGTGAAGGTGATGCAGTTGTTTGACTCTGCAGAGTGAAGCCAAAACCGCAGACAGGAGTAAGCACAGCAGGCTGTGAAAGCTGAGACTTCGCACTGTGTTTGCTGCGGGCATCTGGGGAAGTCGTGTTCAGAGCACCTGGACTTCTTTTGGTCACTTCAGGTCTCCCTGTCTTGTCCTGTTTCTTAGCCAGGGCCTAATTTGAACGGATGCCTAGCTGCTCCTCTTTCACCCCCTTCCCCAACAAAGAGCGAAGGTAAGAAGGATTCGTGGTGGTACATATGGTGGTTTTTCTTTTTCTTCTCACAGCTCCATTCCAATCCTAAAAGGTGTCCTTTCTATCTGTGTGACATACGAATCACTTTGCTTTCTTTTAGAAATGGCCTATTATGAGAAAAAAAACCATAGGTCCATATTCTCCTTTTTTTAAAGTTATAATAATTACACTTTGTGTTTAAAGAGAATAGCTACAGAACATAATTTTAAGTGAATATGATGGTTGAAAAGATGCTTTAGTGTAGAAAATGGACAAAGTGATTTAACGTTTTGAAAAATCACATTCTGACCTCATTCTAATACATGCCATCAGTGGATTAAATTTGAGATGCACTCCGTTTGTGACTGACTGGCTTACAAAGGACACAAGAGCCTTGGAAGAGATTCCCTTTGTTAGCTTGTTTCTTTGCAGCTGAACCGGCAGAGTAAACAGGAGGAGGAGGTGGCTGAGTTTCGATCAAGTGCTTTTCAGTGCCTTGTTCTCCTGGGCAGCACTTACAAATGACACAAGGAAGGGAATATTTCGATGGATCATTGGAGGAAAGGTCAGCATGTTGTTAGGAAAGTTTACTTCTAAGGAACCTTGTAATTTGGCCAAAGAAAAGGTTACTGGACTTCAGGCTTCTTCGCAAGGAAGAAGTGGTCCGTGTGGTCACAAACATGGGGACAGTTTTGATGGGGTTGGTGAGTGTCGTCTGGTTTCCAGAGAGTCTTGACAGAAGGGGACAAACAATAGGAGAAAAGGGGACGGAGACGGTGTTTCTGTTTTGCTGGCTGTTCCCGCTACGGGAAAATTGGGTATTTGTGGAGGATCCCACGTGCCATGTTTGTGGGCACTGCTGGTGGGAGAGAAGATGGAGCCGCAGGCCGGGAACACGTGCGGACAGTCGCCGCTGCGTCTTTCGGCACACCGTGTGTTGCGGTACCATTATTATTCCGTAGAGCCTTGAGATGACTCTGCTGCCCCAACACACTTTTCATTGTTATTTTTACAATTCGTAAAATTAAAAATTGCCTTTTTTTCTCGTTACAAAAGCCATTTTTTATTATTTGAATTATAAATGTTAGAAAGTACAAGTAAGGAAAAGAAAGAGAACATTAAAAACACTCCTAATGCTACTTATAAGAGTTAAGCAGTACCCAACACTTTGAAACAATCTTCATTTAACAAAACATGTGAACGAAATTTCTGTCAATCAATGCTCGTGTGCGTTGTGTCTGAGACCATTAATGCTTCAGAAGAGGGAAGTTTGGAAGGAACATTCCCAGCCTTCTTCCTCTACCCCAGGGTGCAGTGTGCTTATTGGTGTAGGCTCAGGGAAATGGAACTGGACACGTGGTCCACCGTCTGCGGATCCTCTCTCTATTCTGGAAAGAATGGGACAGAAGGGAGGCTCTTATTTTTGGTCCTCTCCAGCCCCATTACTTGGTCACATTGCTGCTATTGCTGATGTCTCAGTATGAAATATTTTGCCCAGATTCTTTTGCTGCAACTTGGAATTGTTAGAGTAGGTAGTTAAGCAGACATGAGCAGGGCAAGAGGGACCCTCACTTGTCCCCAGGAATGTCAGGCGACCATCAGGTGATGGCCAGGCAGTTGTTAAACTGTCTCTTTACAACAGGAATTGGTTACGGCTGGTGCCAGGGAAAGCAGTCTCCTAACAGAAAACAGCCGAAGCTGGTGACCAGCAGCTTCCCAATAAGATCTCAGGAGTTGGACAAATGGGCTCAAGCGCGTACCCTAAGAGGCGAAACGGCAGAGTTTAACTGGTATGTGAGCTTCCTCCAGGAGCACTTGACTGGTAAGGGCAAAATGCCTCCAGTGAGCATGCACGCAACTTCAGCAAACGCACACATGCAACTCCTTCCAGGTGCTGGCGGGTCACTGCACAGGTGGACAGTGCGCTCAGAAGAGTCGGGAGGAGAAATGCAGCCTCGGAACCAGTCAATTAGAGAACCCGAGTAAGGGGTGGGCGAGGCACTTGGGTCTCTCAAGTGGCCTCTTGGCTCTTTTCCAAGTGGACTTGACTTCCTTTTGTTCCCGCTCTGTAACTTTTTAATAAACTTCACTCCTGTTCCAAAACTTGTCTGGGTCTCTCCCTCTGCCTTGTGCCTCTTGGCTGAATTCTTTCCTCCAAGGAGGCAAGAATCAAGTTGCTGCAGACCCGTACGGATTTGCTGCTGCTACCAGAATGAGGTGTCAAAGGCAGTGAAGACATTTCCAGCTATGAAACTGCAGGATAGAGGGCCTGGCCTGATAACACTTCGTTATTTTTCTTCTTGCAGAATTCAGAGAATATCCCCCACACTCTTAGGTTTAGACTCTAGTGTGGTAGAATGCTGAGCAGAGCAGAAAGTTAGAATCGACAGCAATGAGCTATGAGAAGTTACTTTTATGCAATTTGAGAATGGGAGTCTTGGCTTTGTATATCAGACCACAAAGCCCTGAGCACAAAAAACCCAGTCCACAGTTGAGGCATCTGCTCTTTAACTTGGCCAAGCAGGTGGATGTTTGGGAGCTTCTGGGCAGACGTTTGGGATAATTCAGTGGTTGATCATACAGACCAAATGTTAGGGTAGTTATTGTTTTTCTTCTCCCATCGAGGTACTATTTACACCCAGTGGGATTTGAATCACTGTAAGATTTTTCTACTGCCTTTTAATACTATGCCTAGCACAAAAGTAACTGTTCAGTAAACTTTGCAACATGGATGGGTAAGAGGAGCCGGGGAAGGTGGAGTGTGAAGGACAGAGGGTTTTACCTCTGGGTGTAGCCCTTGGAAGGACAGAGGGTTCTACCTCTGGGTGTAGCCCTTCACGGTCCGACCCACCTCTATCTGAGCCTCCTCTTCTCCCTGAATGACTTGTTAGCCTCCTGTGCTCCAGGCTGTCTACAAGCCAAGCTGCCCTTTGACTAACTTCCTTCCTAGTTAAGATCAGATTGGATCCCTCTCTTGAGAGTTTTACACTGAACCGTTTTGTATTTCTTACAGAAGAATATCCAATCTCTTATGGTGACATTCAAGGGCTTCCAAAGTCTATTCTCTACTCATTGTTCCTGAATTCATTCATTTATTCTACATATTTTTGAGTCCCTATTATAAAGCGGTGAGCATGGCTTAGTGTTTTCCTTACTGCTTCTCTAACGTTCTTGTGAGCGGACTTTACAGGCTTTCCTCCGGGTTTCCTCACATCTGAGCCTTGGCATCAACCATGACTTCCGGCTGGGACACTCTCTTCAAGGCTCTTGGTTAAATTTCCTTAGGGCTCAGTTTAAATATCACGTTCTCCATGAAGCTGGCTGTGATCCCTCTAGCCAGACTCATTCTTTTCTGCTTCTGTGCTTCACTGGATGCCAGTGTCTTCCTCTCTTCGCTGACAGCCTACAGTCTGCCTTGCATTATAGTCATTTCTGAATATGCATTATCTCCCTAATAACCAGTAAGCTCTTTGAGAGTGGAAAGTTCCTCTCCTCTTTCTTTTCTTCCCTCCTAGAGGATAATACAGCACAATGGTTTAAAATTTGGGGCAATGAGGTCAGATAACTCTGAACCTGAACCTTAGCTCTAGAAAATTATCAGCTACATAGCACGAGGCAATCACCCTCCTGAGTTTCTTTATCTGTAAAATGGACCTAATAGCTGGACTCGGAAATTTGCTCGTGAGACTCAAATAAGATAATCTATGTACTGTGCTTAAAACTGTGCCTAGCGCAAAAGTAGGTTTTCAGTAAACTTTGCAACATGCATGGCTAAAATACATAGCACCAACTCATTCTTGGTCTACCACTGGCCAACAATGTATATTTGTTAAATAACTGAATTAGCCATTGGTGTCTTAAGTAGCTCAGTAATAAGTATCTGCCGATGGCAAAATGAATCTTTCTGTATTCATCTCTATTTATATTGTTTAGAAAGTGGAATTATCTGGAAAATCGTCAGTTTCTTTGCTTCCACCTTCTTTAAATAGGCTGTCGCGCTGTATCCTTTCTCAAGTGTTCCCTTGCATTTGGATATTAATAGTAAAAGCAAGGCTAAGTGGTGACTGCGAAATGAGCATAAGCCGCCAACATCTCCACAGAGTTTTTTAAAGATAATCTGATACAGTGCTTTTGCCTGCATTTTCCACTGGAGGAGAACTCAGCCTCGGGAAGGACAGGCTCTCCCAAAGCCCCAGAGAATTAACCGCTCAAGCAGAAATAGACACAGGCCTCCGGATGCAACCTAGTTTTATAATGAAGCTGGGCCCAAACCACCTTCTCCCATTTGCTTTTTTTTTTTTTTTTTTTTAAAACAAGTTGGCCTTATAAAAAAATATTTCACAATTTTGACCAAGGAGCAGGGAACATCTGGTTCTGTGTCCTGTGAGCACAAGAGAAGGCTCATGACTACAATCACAATTTCTGCCGTCAAGCTAATAGAGACGGCCTTGTGTCCGAACCGGAGTCTGGGACTAAGTGTCAGAGTGGGAACAGGCAGAGGAGGATCTAGAGAGGGCCACGGAGCGGACCTCACATGCTGCCAGCAGAAAGCAGTGTCGTGTGGCCAAAGCAGACTGCCAGAGCCCTGCGACATGCCAGCTGTGGGTACCAGTTGGTAACTTTCCCTCTCGGTGCCTCAGTTTCCTTGAAGGTAAAAAAGGGATAAGAGTGCTTACCTCAGAGGGGGGAAGTGAGGATGAAACCACTAATGTACATAAAGTATTTAGAATTTAGGCTGTCCCATGAGGATAACTTGGTAAATACCAGCTCTTATTATTGGGGGTAGAAGAGAAAAAGGGTCAGTCTAAAGGCGTGTTTTTAAGGCTCCTTTACTGTAACGTATTTGGAATAGCTTCTCAAAATACCGTGTTTATGTTATGGACAGACACTGTCCCTACTGAAGGGAGGTAAGAGCGTTCCTGCTGGTGAATGGAGAATGACCGTTTGGGGACCCTGCAGAGACGAGCGGCCGACGCGCAGGGAGTGGAGGGACTGGTTGGAGGTGACGTTTAAGTGGGTGCAGGGCGGTGGGAGACGCGTCCGCCCAGAACCTTCCAGGCGTAACGGCTTCTGAAATCCCACCTTTGGACAGCCTCCTCTTTGGGCCAATGACAGCATTTTCTCTGTAGTGCTCATTTTAAAAGAAGACACGTCGTGTTGGGGTCAGGGATGACATCAGGAAGTGAACACGCTGGCACTAGGCCTGGTTAATTCGTCCAAGGCTCTTGAAGGTTGAAGCCTCGGGGAGAGCCCTTCAGGACTGAAATCACACAGGAAAGGAAGTGCCCAAGCCAACCTTCACCTCTGTCGCGGTCTGCCTTTTGTCTTCCTGGGCTGGCAGGGCTGAGAAGGGACGGCTAGTGCACCCCAGGCCCCCTGGGCCCTGGACTTGGCCTTCGTCAGTGCTGACAGAGGTTGCTTAGGGGGTGCTCCCCCGCTCATTCCTTGGCCACTGCGGCTGAGAACTCGGTGGCGGCTCCTGGGGCCCAGAGGCTCAGAGATTCCGGGAGGCAGACTGGGCCTCTCGGTGGTTAGCGCGGATGCGTAGCTCCTTGACGGCTTCCTTGCTACCAGGATGTTACCTGTGACTCCATTAGAATAGCTGCTTTCTGGTACACAAAATGGTGTTTTGGCCATCACAAAGGATTAGAAACTGAGAATCTTCTTATTTATTTATTCTTACAGTAAACTTTAAAATGGCCAATGCAATGCATATTCTAAATTAAGAATAGAAAGAAAGGCTCTTAGGGTGAAATTCTGTATGTCAGACTCGATCGAGAATTGGAATTGTATGGGGAGATTTACAGACATGTGGTAATGTGTTATTAATACGCTAGCAGAAATGAATCAACAATTTCAACTGAGAAACATTAATTTGCGTAAAACGCTCAATAAGAAAGAATACATAATAGACAGTTTTCATCGTATATAACAATTGTGCAATCTAAACATTATTAAGCGTAGCAACCAACCGGCGAATGTAGAAATTGTTGAAGATTAGGTTAAATTTGCAAATGAAGAGAAAAATCTATTTTTTTTTTCAAAAAACATTGTGTTTACTATATCTTACAAATAAATTACACTATTATGGTAGTATGCACAGAAGTAGATAACAAATAAATCAAATGTAAGTCAGTTGAAGTAAAACAATTGCTCTTTTCCACTAACTAAAAGGAAGTGGATGTATAGTTAAAAATGTAGCTCAGGCCTCAGTTCAGACTCACACAACAAAACCTGAGATTTGAATTTTGAAAATTAGGTGCTTTATAAGGAATAAGTTGTGATGGTTAATACTGAGCATCAGCTTGATTGGATTGAAGGATACAAAGTGTTGCTCCTGGGTGTGTCTGTGAGGGTGTTGCCAAAGGAGACTAACATTTGAGTCAGTGGGCTGGGGAAGGCAGATCCACTCTTAATCTGGTGGGCACAATCTAATCTGCTGCCAGCGCATGTAGGGCAGGGAGAAAAACCAAGAGAGATTGGCTTGGCCTCCCAGCCGACATCTTTCTCCCATGCTGGATGCTTCCTGCCCCTGAACATCAGACTCCAGGTTCTTGAGTTTTGGGATTCGGACTGGCTTTCTTTGCTCCTCAGCCTGCAGACAGCCTGTTGTGGGACCTTGTGATCACGTGAGTTCATGCTTAATCAATTCTCATACCCACACACACACGCACACACATCTACATCTCCTATTAGTTTTGTCCCTCTAGAGGACCCTACCTAACACGTGTGTATTTGCTTTGCATTCTAAAGCAGTGCTGAGCAGCAGGAATAGCAGTACACCTGAAGAAGTGCAGTGAGGCTCTCTTAGTTGACTTTGTATTCCACATCTTAACCGTGTCCTGGAGCGCGTGGCTTCTGAGTGTCAGTTGTGCTCATCTCTCCCCAGCCCTGCATTCAGTGAGGCCACCCTGGGAGCTTAAAACTGGCCATGCAGGGCCGGGTGTGGTGGCTCACATCTGCAATCCCAGCACTTTGGGTGGCACAGGCGGAGGATCCCCTGAAGCCCCGTATTTCAACGCCAGCTTGGGCAACACACGGAGACCTCATGTCTACAAAAAGTCAAAGAATTAGCTAGGCATGGTGGCCTGCAGCTGTAGTTCCAGCTACTTGGGAGGCTGAGACTTGAGTGTAGGAGGTCGAGGCTGCAGTGAGCCACGGCCACACCCCGCACTTCCGTCTGCGTGACGCAGCAAGACTCTGTCTTGGCTAAAAGAAAGGAAAGAAAAAAAATAGCCATGGCAAGCAGAAGTATCTACACCAAGGAAAACGGCACATCCAGTGAATTAGACCCTTTTTATTTTTTCTGGAGAGCCACTTTGAAACATTAAAGAATGAATTCTGTGTGAGCATGAGCAGGTTGTTGAGACTCTTTGTCCCTCAGTTTCTCCTCTCTGAAATGGTGTGGGGGTGTAATTTTTCGACCCCGTATGGTTTTGATGAGGTTTGAATGAGATAATTTAGATAATTTCTTAAACACTACATAGCCCATGGCTCCTAAAAAAATAAGAGTTTGTGTTGTTGTATTTGGGGCCAACAACGTTTGATGTATTTCAGTGGATAAATTCAATGTATTCTAGTGGATAAATCAATCTGGTAAGTTCTTTTGGTGTATACTAGTGAGCACGAATACCGTTAACATTTACAAACTATTCACCATGAGCCAGAAATAATTCTAAGCATATTCTGCACATATGTCATTGAATCCTCACCCCTAACGCAATGAGAGAGGTTTATCCCTGTTTAAAAGATGAGGAAACTGAGGGTTGGTAAACAATGTATCCAAGGACATAAACAGTAAGTTGTAAACGTGTGATTTAAATCCAGGCAATTCACCTCAGTATCCTACTTTGAGCTTATACCATTGAGCTTCCAGTAGGCTTCAGGAGGTCCAGTGTCTTGTTTTTATGATGAGGACAAATGAGACCTAGAGAGAGAATGACTTGCCCGGGGTCATGAGCAAGCTTTTGTATTTTCCGATTGCAGTTCAGCCCTTGTTTAACAAGGAGACTGCAGGATGGTACCCACACGCAAAGATAAATGGGAGGAACGTACATACGGGAAGGGAATTTGTAAAACAAGACACGCCTTCAAAACAAAAATTTCATATTTTAGGATCTGTCTCGTAAGTTTGATTTCCCTTCTTTTCACTAGACCATGAGACTTTCAATGGCAGTGGGGTAGAGTTTTCACTGGAGCAAGAGGCTGGGCGTCATGTAAACTTTTAATTCCCTATCAGGGCAATATACAAACCTCACTTAGATAGGAAATGCGTTCTTTTCAGCCCTTCTGCTGGAACCTGGACAATTTCCCAGGTCCAAGCCACGAGACCCTTGCCAGCTCTCATCTCTTTCCATTCTAGAGCTGTTTATGTGGGGCCAGAAGGACATGTGCATGTGTGCTTGCGTGTGTGTGTGTGCGTGTGCATGTGTGTGCGTGTGTGTGTGTGTGTGTGGCTTGCATACAGACATGCATGCACATCTACAGTTAACCACTGAAAGAAATGTCAAGTTTCTGTGTTCCCACAACTGGAAGGGTGCCCTGATCTCAGGGCCAGAAGAGCAGAGATTATGACTTGACGACGACATGTTGTTCACATTCTAACCTGAGATTGATCTTAATCCTCACTGGGTAATTGTCCTGCTCCAGGCGATCTTAAAAAACTGGAAAAGCCCTATTCTCCGATGCCATTAAAAAGATACAAGTAGGCAGGAGGCTCCCAAAACAAAAGCACAGTCACCGTTCCCCGTGTACAGTCTGCAGCTGCCTCAACTCAACGAAATCTTTGGCGTAACTTGCTCAGGAAAATATTATAGGTCATGGATATTTTCTACTCGTATCGGTAGGAAAAGCGTTATGTGGTGATGGAAAACACCCCATGACGCCCGTGCAGAGCTGGGAGTGGGTGAGCTGAGGAGTTCTAGACAGGAGGAAGGTGACGTAGAACCCTGATTGTCAGAGGAAGGGTGTTCTGGAGTCACAGCACAGGACGGACGCGAACAGTCCTGGGTTTGGGGGAGCGCTGAGATTGTCCTGATTTTAGAAGCAGAGCCCGACACAGGGTGCGGTACACGTGGCTGGTTAAGGGGGTGCCCCCAGAAGGGGGTGAGGGCAGCAGGAGGGCAGGGGAAGGACAGAAGACGCATGTGTTTCCAGCCGGAGCCGCGTGTCAGCTTCACGTCTAGGAGCTTTGGGCGGCAAATTGCATCAGAGCTGGTGGCCCTTCAATGCAGGGGTGCGGCTTTGTGCCTGAGGTTCAGCCACGGCTCGCTGGCCTGTTTCCCAGGTGGGGCCAGGCAGGTAGGCAGGATGCGATTCTCCTGCGGCGGACACGGCTGTGGCCTTTGGCAGCCCCGGCCACAGAAGCAGCTGGGCACGCCGGCCTGGCCAGAGGAATACGGGCAGGTGCCAGAGCACCCATGTGCCAGCCGCGTGGTGTGGAGAGTGTGTGTCCTCTCCGAACTGTGCAGAGGAGAGGGTTATGGGGTGCCACTGAAATTCTTAGCAGTAGGACAAGCAGCTTTCAGGGCAGCTGGAAGCAGCCATCCCAACAGCACACGAGCTCTCCGGCTGCTGGGGCTGCTGGCACTGAAGGACCGAGGCCTCGGGGACACTTGCCCCTCCTGTCCTCTTAAGGACTGGCTGGAAGACTCTCTCAGGGTGTGTCTGGCTGCCAAAGGATCGCTAGTTTGGGATTTGGGAATTCTGTCATGTTTTGGGAAAATTGAGGATGGAACGGGGAATCCAGGGGTTTGGGTTTTCCATGGGCTGTGATGGTGCCGGTGCCGGGGGGGTCGCGTGAAGGTGGGGGGAAGAAGACGGGGCCCCGCATCTGGACGTGGGCAGCTTCACCTTCGTGCTCCTCATGGAGGCCTGAACTGCTGCTCGGTCTGAGTCCGGCCGCTGGCCACGAACAGCCTCATGGCCTGGGGCAAGCTGCTTAACCTCTCTATGCCTTCCTTCTTTTTTCCCTTCCTTCCTCCCTCCCTCCTTCCTTCCTTCTTCCCTCCTTTCCTCCCTCCCTCCCTCCTTTCCTTCCTTTTTTCTTTCCTTTCTTTATCACCAAAAGAAGGCTTACAATCCTGCATTTGTGGTTACTGTGAATTAACCACAAATACTGAACGTGTGCTTACTCTGGAAAAGTCTTCTATGACCCCTTGCATTAAAGGGCCACCAACTCTGCGGTGCAATTTGCTGCCCAAAGCGCCCTAGAAGTCCAAGCCAACGCCAGGCTCCAGCTGAAGGCACACCCTTCCTCCGTCTCTTCCCTGCGCTCCCACTTCCCTCCCTGCCCGTCTCCGGGCACCTCCGTAACGAGTGCTGTGCCTCTCTTTCTCTCTTTCTTTTCTTCAGCCTTTCTTCATCATCGAAAGAAGACTTATAATACTGAATCTGTGGTTACTGTGAAGACTCTATCAGATCTTTAAAGTTTTTTGCATGAAGTCTGTGCCAATACGTTGTATTATTATTGTGATGTATTATCATTATTAGGTACTAACGGATTTTGTTAGCAGTGAAAAACTTGAAATCTCTCTTCCTCTCTTTTCTTCCCTTTTCCTATAAATTGCATACTTCGAGTGGATTCAGATTATAGTTTAATATATAAACATAAGGGAAATTTTAAAGGACAGAGAACTCAGGAAGTCGTGAAAGAACAGCTACTCAACATATATATTTCCACATGTGTTATTACCATTCAGTATGGTGCTTTTCTTTTACTCTGCACATTTGCATTTGTGAAACCAATTTGGGATTAGAGGCCAGGAGATGAAACAGACTTGAAGAAAAATCTCATTAGTTACCGCATAAGGGGCTGGCAAAACTGGACTTGAATTAGCCAGGTTAAAATGAGCTCGTATTTTAATAAAATAACAATAAGGCTGTCTACGCAGCTGAGGAGTGGGAATTGTTTTGAATTGCATACTATTTGGGGAAAAGATCTGTGATCAGAATAAGAAGATTTGACTGTACATTGCGTATTATATGAGTTCTGCTGTCTCTTAGAAATGCTCTTTGCGCCTTGAGTGTTTTAGGGCCGCCAAGCCATTCTGGGAGCCACTCACTCAGTCTTCTGCATTATTCTGTTGTCAGCCAGAATGAAATAATTGGGGTGACAGTTATTTGCTTGTTTAGTTTCAAAAGTTTTCTGTGTTCCGTATCTTCTGTTGTTCCCCTCATGGTACCATGGTGTGATATATCATTCCTGCCCAGATTCCAAGATTAAAAAGCATGCTTTTTTTTTTCTGGTAGAAGTGTCCCCTTAAGCGCAATATTTAATGGCCATTTATTAAAAGTACTATAGTGAGCATATATTTAATAAAACAATTGCCACCATCCATAACTCAAATAACTTTAACACACGAAGATGGTGGATGAGGTCACAGTCTGCCGTGGAGTTCAGCAGTTCTAATTTTATAAACCCCAAATCAAAATAGATTGACAGTGAGAGACAGAATGTTTGGGGCTGGACCTGTTAGAAAATTCAGGAACTATGTCAGCTTGAAATGTAACAGTATAAATTATACCTCGCCCGGTTTAGTGATTCAAATGGCCTGTGTTTCGACTGTGAAGACGGTAACTTTGGTTCCCTCTTCCTCCCTAGCCCTGCTCAGAGATTTTAGGGGATTAACTAAGGGTTCAGTAATGAAGCTCTGAATCAGCACAGGGCCAGGGGTCACCATCGCTCTGCTCTATAATCTTGGGGGCAGGGGGCTTAACCAGGACTGTGGCCCCAGCCTGTGATGACACGCTTGGAAAGTGCTCCAGTGTCACTTTGAGGAAGGTGGTCACCTGCAACCTGGACTCAACAGTGTACTTGCATTACTAAGAGGTATCAAACTTGCTTTCAAATACAAAGCTTTTACTTAACTTTTCTGAGTCTCCTCATTTGTAAACAAACAGACAATGACAACACACCCCCCATCCCCCAAAAGAACAGCAGGAGAGGGAGAATAATAGTTCTTGCCTCATGAGAATCAGATGGGACAATGCAGGTAAAGACATTTAGCCTAGAGCCTTGTACCTAATATGCACATTTTAAATAGTAGCTTTCTATTATTTTGTGGTTCTTCCAGCCCCTGCTGTATTGCCCTGTGCCTCATGTACCAGCAATTTGTGTGCACACTCAGGGGCAGCAATTCTTGGCTCTGGATTGCAAAGAAGGGAAGTCCAGCCCTTTTCTGCTGGCTTTGCCTGGGCGGACCTCCCAGCTTTGCTCTGTGTTCTCACTCTGAGGGTTGGCGGGCGTAGGTGGCCACTGGTTGTCAGAACCGTCCAGTAGGAGATGAAGGGGAGTTCGCACTCTGCCTTTTGTATCTAAAACAATTGCTTACATTTGTCATCTTAAGAGTGCATGTACATATGTAAACACATGCATATACTATACACATCCACATGTACAGCTCAGATATTGTCTATAGGGGAACAAAATGTCTTGATGAAAATGAGTAATTCAGCTAATCACCCAGATGTTTTAGCTATATGGTGCCACACAGCTGGGTGATCTCAAACAGCTAGCTCTTTGGTGACTTGCAGATAAAATACAGATAATAGAATCTCCCTTTTCTCCTCCAGATTTTTGGCGTCACTTAGATATAATCTAAATGATATGGCAACATATGGGAAAATCTCTCACATGCAAAAGCGTGCAAGCAGCTAGCTAACGCTTTCTACTAAAATCTTTGCTCGTAGGTATTTCGATGAATCTAGAATTCTCACAAAGCACATCATTTGAAAGAAATATGGCAGCCAAACAAACTCCTGCATTCAAAGCAGGGGTTTTGAAAAGTGTCAGGCAAACATCTTTAATGTTGTGTTTTTGCTCCGTCTAGTCAAAATAGAATAGATTTTCTTTTAATTAGTTTAAAAAGTGGCTAAGAGACAAAAATTCAGTGTTTGCAGAAGATCCTTCAGGTTTGTTTAAAAAGCTTCAAGGGTTCCATCTTTGGCATCCAGGTATTATTCTCATTAAGTTAGCATTTTAGGTTTCTGATGTGTTCACTTCAAGTGAACCGGATTAATGTTATGCTTTGAAATTGATTGCTATGGAAAGTCTATGTACATTTGATTGTAAAGCAGAAATCGAGCTGGACAGGAAGCAAAGTGGATGAGCAGGAAGCTAAAGTAAATGCCACAGTGACATGGGAGGGGTGGAAAGTGGTTAGTTTATTTTTAAAAGTGTTTTCAGACCATCAGTACATACGTTTAAGTTTCTAGATCCAAATCTTTAAGTGCTTTTTTTTCCCAGCTGATGGGATGATTGAAATTAGAGAGTAAGATGAGAATTTACTGTGCTGAATTTTTCATTCCAGGTGCAGAGCTTTAAAGGATTCTGGAGTCTAAGCACCAAACGGGATGATGGAGAACAGCTATCCAGTGGTACAAATGTGAACGCTCCCAGGCCAGTAAGTAGACATTTGCTGACTCCACATACCACAGGGGACCATACTTCCTCCTGGCAGAAAGGCAGTCCGTTCCAGACTATTGCTGCGAACCAGGAGGCGAACCCAAAGCGAGGGGCCGCTCTAACCTTTCAGGAAAACCCAGCAGTCTCGATTTTTATGTCGTGATTCCAAAATGTTTTTGTTTTGGCTCGTTTGGTGAGCAGCCTGCTGAACTCCAGTTCGGTACTTTTAATCTAGCCTAATCACACGTCTGGTAGTTGTGGAAATCAGGCCCAGAGAAGTTGAGCGCCTTGCTGAAAGTCCTGCAGCAAAGGACAATGCTGTCTCAAACCCAGCTCTCCATTTTCTTCTCTGGCGTTGCCCTCTACTGAGAGCGCAGCCCTCCACTCACAGTGGGTTTCACTAGGCTTTGTCTGAGGAACCCTGTGGATTTTTGAGGGTTTTCATAATTTAATGAAACTCTTAAATTAAATTAAATAATTTGATTAAGGTGCTCCCCTGACTTTTTCCCGAAGATAATTGTTTACTCAACCAATGTTTGTCATCGATGCCTCTTTTAAAATGTTATGTAAAATTTTCATTGTTCTTTCATTCAGTTCAAGTTACTTTTCTCCATCTCTATATTTAATATTTTCTCTGTTGATCAATGCTTCCAAATTCTCTTTACTTCATATATATCATTTGTCTAATTTCTATATTTGACTTAAACTCAGTCTCAAGACTGAGTCTGAAAGTATCTTTAATTGGACATATCTTTATTATATGTTGCTTGGCGTTCACTGGAGGGAATAAAATACAAATTTGTAAATCTGAACATTATACTAAGTGGGGCCAATGCAGAGAGTCCGTTTTACATGAAGAATGCACTCCTTTATCTCTACAGAATATGAGGAAGAGTTTCACCCACCTTCAGATCTCAGATTCAGTGCTTGTAAGAGAAGCACTTATTCAAAGAAGCAGATATGTGTAGTCTGCTTGTGGATTCTTTCTGTGATTTCAAATGATATCTGGAAAAACTCATTTCCAAAGGCCCAAGGTGCAGGGAAAAGAAAAATACTCTCGTGAGGACACAGTGGTCACACTCATGAGGGTTCCATGGCTCTTAGCCATAGCTGCACCATAGCAGCAGATTAGGTAGGGACTATGCTGCTCCTACCTTTGGGCTCAACAGAAAACTGTCCTGTGATTCTGATGCTAATCATCTCCTATATTTGGGTGGCACTTTAATTCCCAAGAAATTTCCCATAATACTTTTGCCATTTTACAATGAGGGAACTGAGGCTCAGGGAGTGCAAATGACTTGCTCCCTGCCTCACAGCTATGTGGGGAAGAGGTGGACTAGAACTCCATCAACCCCCACTCGCTATTTATTTATTAATTTATGATTATTGTTATTATTTTTTGAGATGGAGGTTCACTCCTGGCACCCAGGCTGGAGTGCAATGAATGGCACGATCTCGGCTCACTGCAACCTCAGCCTCCCGGGTTCAAGCGATTCTCCTGCCTCAGCCTCCTGAGTAGCTGGGACCACAGATGCATACCACCATGCCCAGCTAAATTAGGTAATTTTAGTAGAGACGGGATTTCACCATGTTGGCCTGGCTAGTCTCGAACTCCTGACCTCGGTGACCCACCCGCCTCGGCTTCCCAGAGTGCTGGGATTCCAGGCATGAGCCCCCGCGCCCGGCCTACTCCCTGCTCTTTCTACTGAGTACTGTCTTAGCTTTACAGCTGCTTCAGCTAGGCCCTATGTCGCAGTCACGGTCCCTATTAGATGTCCTGCTGAAGAATTTTGCGCATTCCCCTGTCCAGCCCACCCTGGGTGGTTGCTGCAGTGAAGCCAATGGCTATGCGTGGAAGAATTAAAAATACCAAAAGAGGATCTTAGCGTTCAGGCACTCTGCTACTTGTGCATGGGGGGGTAGAAAAGGAAGAAACATTTTCCTGGCTGCGATTTTCACACCGACAAATCGGCTATTCTGATTTATATTCATAAGTGTTAGAACTTTTGTTCTGGACTGTCTCAGGCTAAGTAGAGATTTTCTCTACTTGTTTGATTATGGATTAGTCCACACACTTTTACCTTCTGAAAGAAAGAATCAGCTTGTGCCGCCTCGGGAGGAAATATGCCATGTAATAATTAGGCTCTGAGGCGTTGGCATCATTGAATATGGACCTGTGGGCAGGCTGTGGATGGCGTCGTAGAAAAAGCAGCATTATTCAGGGCTGTTCTTCAGATAGATTTAAAAAGCAAACATCTTTAGCGCAGAGCACTGAAGGGCGAGGAGCAGCAAACAGACAGATGATCAGAGCATTTGTCATGAAGTTGCGGGAGGGTTCAGGAAGGGTCCCCGTCCTGCAGGCCAGGCTGTCTTGCTGAGCATTTCTTGTAAATTATGAGCTGTTCCCTAAAGCAATCATTGGGCAGGAAAGGGCAGAGTTACTCCCTAGCAACTCTGGTTGCAATTGTTTCTGAACTGGAGTTTCAGAAATCTGGCAAGACAAGGGTCAGTTGCACATGGGAGGCTGAATTTTTGTATTGGAAGACGGGTGTTTGGGATAACAGCAGTGATCATTCCTGGAGCATGTGTATTTCCATGTCTGTTTGTTTGTAAGAATGAGAAATATACACTTACAATGTTGCTGTGTTTTCTCATCTGAACAAATAATGGAGTATGTCCTCTTGCATTTACAGATTCACTTTTTATCTTTAGTCTCATTAACTTATGCTGTGATTCAATTCATTTTATTTCTATTCATTTCATATAGAAATGCACTGAAATTTTACTTGCATCTTTGCACAGCATTTGGCCAGACTATTTGGCTTTAGCTTTGGCCATAGCCTTTAAAGGCTGAGTAAACAAATGTCCCACTTCTGCGTTATTGATGGTATCTCCCAACCTGAGATGATCAATGACAGCCTGATCTTATTATTTATCATCATGCGTAACTGGCATAAGAAATCAGTAATAGGAACAAAGCATGCCCATGTGAATAATTACGTTAAAATACAGGTAAAAACATTCTATATGTAATATGCTTAATATATTGAAATTTTCTGTCCATTTAAAATTTAAAGTACATAAAAAAGTATGTTTATTATTGCAAGAGTACAATATCGCAATTATTATTGGGGATTATGAATGTAGTTAATTTTATAAACAAAACAAGAAACTTTAAGTAAATAAGACTACAGGTTGACAGTTGATATTGATATTAATAGAGAGTGCATTAACTACATAACTTTAAGGATGATTATATCTTTTTTAAGCCAGCAAATGTTTATACACAAATTACTTATACAGAAGAATATTATAATGGAGATTACATTATGTCATAATTACCATCTTTGTAAAACTGTTTGCATTAGAAAAATTAAGCAAAATGAAACTTTAAGAATAATATTTGTTTTTTATTTATTTAACTTAATTGTGAATTTTCCAAAAAAAAATTTCTACTTAGAAAATTCTTCACAGAGATATGTTATTGCTATCATTATTATTTACTATCATGCCAAACTTTAACAATATGACTGGTAGGTTGGGTGTGGGTGCTCATACCTGTAATCCCAGCACTTTGGGAGGCTGAGTTGGGTGGATCACCTGGGGCCAGGAGTTCGAGACCAGCCTGGCCAACATGGTGAAACCCCGTCTCTACTAAAAATACAAAAATTACCTGGGTATGGTGGCGCACACCTGTAGTCCCAGCTGTTTGGGAGGCTGAGGCAGGAGAATCACTTGAACCCGGGAGGTGGAGGTTGCAGTGAGCTGGGATGACGCCATTGCACCCCAGCCTGGGTGATAGAGCGAGACTCTGTCTCGGGGGGAAAAGAAAAAAAAAACGTGGTATCTAGATGTTATGATACCAATGGCAGAATGAGACAGAAAGAGGATGCATGGTGCTAAATTCATTTAAGGAGAACTACTAACTACGGCTGCTATGACTGATGCTAATCCACGTGTTATTCTGTGAAATGTTGCTAACAGGTCAATGTGCAAGGTACGGGATGGAGTTGGTGTGGGTCAGTCAGGGAGTGGACTGCCTTCAGGGACTGGGATTCCAGTTTTAGACTTGTCATTTCTCCATCCCTATGCCTCTTCCTCTCCCTTTTAATTTCCAGTGTAGCAGCCAGGCACACGAAAAGAAAATCTGCGTACGCTTTAGCACGGGTGATCATTTTCATGTCTTCCAGCCCTAAGGAGTATGACACACTCCCATCATCAATGACAGCTCATTATGACGGTGATTTCTCACTGGAGTGGATGTCTAAGGGAGTGCCTGTGTAGTCAGAAAAGCCTTCAGAGTAGCTTCCCTTCCCCCAGCCCACGTAATAGTCACTGTTTGTGACAAACATAAGTCATTTACTACTTATTCATTCACTGTCTGGGCTCTTTAATTAACTGGGTCAGGCACTCTTTGTGCCTCAATTTCACCAGTTGTGAGTGGACATGGTGACACTCTCTTTACCAAAAAGTCTGAAGTGATGCAGTTCTATCTCCAGACAGCAACTGGAGATGCGCAGGGTGTTATTCGGGTCGTTTCAGTAACTCAGTTTAATGACACTTAACACCCCTGGCCACTCCCGGGAATACCAGTCGTATTTTTGGTCCTATTGGCACTGGCATTACTGGGAGGGGCCGGCGTGCTGATAGTCCTGCAGTGCCTGAGATGGTCTCACCGATTGATAATTTCTCCCATCCAAAATGAGAAACACAGCAAAGAGATGTGAGCCTTCTGTGGAAAATCTAAAATGGCAATGAAAGCAAAGGAGTCCGTAGCTCGTGTTTCTGTGCCATTATTTCTGAGAGTACAGTGTGCTGGTTCCTTGAAAAGTTGCTGCTTACATTCGCCATTGCAAAAATATGGAACCAGCCCAAATGTCCACCAATCAATGAATGGATAAAGAAAATGCGATATATGCATATATTCACACACATATATATACACATATCTATGTGTATACACACACACGCACACACACACACACGCACACCCCATTACACCATGGAATACTACTCAGCCATAAAAGGGAATGAAATAATGGCATTTGCAGCAACCTGGCTGGAACTGGAGACCGTTATTCTAAGTGAAGTGACTCACGAATGGAAATCAAACATCGTATGCTCTCACTCATAAGTGGGAGCTAAGCTGTGAGGGTGCAGAGGCTTAAGGGTGACACACTGGACTCTGGGACTCAGAGGGATAGGGTGGGTGGGGGTGAGGGATAAAAGGTTATACATTGGATATACTGCTCGGGTGATGGGTCCACGAAAATCTCGGAAATTACCATTAAAGAAATTATTCATGTAACCAGAGACCACCCGTTCCCCAAAAACCTTTGAAATAAAAATTAAAAAGCAAAAACAAACTCTTTAGGTTATAGACACGAGCTGTTAAAATCCAACAAAAAACAAACGTCGAATGTGAATCACACGGGAAAGGCAGGAGGCACTGTAGGCTTCTTTCCTTTATTACGATTAAGAAAGGAGAGAAAATCATAAAATATATGCATAAAAGTGACTTTAAAACAATAAAATTTACATTACTTTAAAACAACAAACAAACAGATAAATAAAAGTTGCTGCTTATGACAAGACTTGCTTCAGCTCCCCTCTTAACTATTTGCAAAAGGGAAACTGATTTGCTGCTGGTGAGACTGGTGGGTGCATTTTCTATTCAGCCAAGCCTATTTAAGAACGTAATACTAGTAATCATCATGACAGTAACTACTCTTTTTTTTAAATATATATTTTATTGCATTTTAGGTTTTGGGGTACACGTGAAGAACATGTAAGATTGTTGCACAGGTACACACATGGCAGTGTGGTTTGCTGCCTTCCTCCGCATCACCTATATCTGGCATTTCTCCCCATGCTATCTCTCCCCAAGTCCCCACCACCCACCGTCCCTCCCCTATTTACCCCCCACAGACCCCAGTGTGTGATGCTCCCCTCCCTGTGTCCATGTGTTCTCATTGTTCAACGCCCACCTATGAGTGAGAACATGCGGTGTGTGATTTTCTGTTCTTGTGTCAGTTTGCTGAGAATGATGGTTTCCAGGTTCATCCATGTCCCTACAGAGGACACAAACTCATCATTTTTGATGGCTGCATAGTATTCCATGGCGTATATGTGCCACATTCTCGCTGTCCAGTCTGTGTTCATTGTGGCACTGTTTACAATAGCAGAGACTTGGAAACAACCCACATGCCCATGGAGGACAGTGACTCCTCTCATGAGCACTTAGTATCTTCCCGGTAGAGAGCCGTGAGGGTTTTGTGCTTTGTCTCACTGATTTCTCACCACAAGCCTGGGAGCAGATTGTAGGAGTGTTCAGCACAAGGATGAGAAAACCTGGCCGGGCGGTGGCTCACGCCTGCAATCTCAGCAGTTTGATCCAAGGAGGGCGGATCGCCTGAGAGCGGGAGTTAGATCAGCCTGGCCAACGTGGGGAGACCCCGTCTCACTAAAGCTGCAGAACTCTCTGGAAGTGGTGGCGTGCCTCCATAATCCCGGCCACTCAGGAGGCCAAGGCGGGGGACTGCTGGAGGCCCCGATGCCGAGGTTGCAGTGAGTGGGGACCACGCTGCTGCACAGCCCGGTGACACAGTGAGACTTCGTCTCCCAAAAACCCAAAAACAGTACACAAAACCCCAGAGGACGCTGCTTACCAGGCCTCGCCAAGCCGGGTTTGAGCTAAGCCGCGGAGCTCGCGGGCTGCTGCGGGGGTAAGACAAGCTGCTCGCCCTTTTCTCCTCGCTCCCCGTGCCATTCCTCCACTCAGATCCACAACAGTCACCAAATAAACAGAAAAATCCAAGTGAGCCCTCTTTAATGACGAGATTCGGGGCCGCCAACTTCGCTGACTGCTCTGGAGGTCACAGAACGTGGGGACCACCTTGGGATTGGTGCTGCTTGGAGCAGCGCAGGCGGTGGCTGCGGGACCCTCCGTTGTGCCACTTGTTAAATGCCCGGGTCCCAACTCTGCCCAGGACATGATGATGCTCTGGGGCGCTTACCGTCCAGCCTCACGCTGCAGGCTGCTTTGAGCTTGGCTCTGGTCTGCCAGGCGGGGTGGAAACGGCACTTAGAACCTTCACACACTGCAGAGAACACGCACCTGTGTGCTCTGTCCTTTCGAGGGCTTTGCCTCTAACCTGGGAACTTGAGATGTCTGTGAGAGTTACTCAACATCATAAATGTTTCCCCTCTCTAAAACGAGGAACAGCTCTGTATAAAGATCAACTGTAATTATAGGAATATATGATGTCATTATAGTATTGGTTTGTTGAAAGCCTAATAATTGGATTATCATTACGGCTTGTCATTAAGTGGAGCATCACTGTAGATTATAGGAGAGGCTTGACTTGAGTCACAGAGCATTTTGTGGCTTTGTTTTCCCTGCAGAGAGCTAGGCCATCCTCTTGTGTGAAGTAATTTTTTTTTTCTTCGTGGAGTTACGTACAAGGATGTACCAGGTCTGCATTTGCTGTTTTTATTCCAATGAATAAGAAAAGCTGCTTTTTAATCTGTTTAATTCATTTTCACAGATCAGTGCGTTTGCAAAAGCGGAGAGCAGAGACGTGAGGTGAAATGGGGAGCCCTGACAAAAGCAATTGGCAAAGGCACAATTTACAATAAATGAGAATCTTGGAATTCTATTGCCAAATTATGCAAACCTTTCCAGAAAGAGCGAGTCACAGCAGATCAGATAACTGGCTCACAATTAGCAGTGACAAAGGGCAGAATTGCGCTCTGTCTTGTTCCTTTTATTTGTGTCCTGTGGGTGTCCATGATGGAGAAGCCTCTGGGAAGCTGTGAGGGGATTAGTTCTACTGGAAAGAAGGTGAGGAGGAGCTGATGGCTTGCCTGGTCCAGACCCTTCCCAGGGCTTCAGTCCTGTTGCCTGGAGGCCGAAGGTCTGTTGGACCTTTCAAAGCCAGGAGGTGCTAGAAAATTATCTCAGTGGGACCCAAATGAATTAAAATGACCAGTTAACTCACTTTCAGGACTTTTGATTAAAGAAAAAGGGGCTCTAGGTCTGGCCCATACAAGTTAAGAATATTCCAGTGGAAAAGGAGGAAAATCTCAGTCTATAGTCCCTCTATTTCTGCACTTGAGAGTTCAAGTAACGATCATACAACCAAATCCTGGATGACTCAGAGACGTTCATGTAACCACATAAATGTGTATTTTTGGGAACTGGGCATCATGTTAACATGTGAAACTGTGGCTACTCCAGTGTTCCAATTCTGGCCTGGATCTCTGCCTCTCTGTGTCCCGCTGGGCTTCCGCCTGGCTCCATTCTGCGTCCCTTCATTCCTGGCATAACGCTATCGTTTTCTATCCAGAACTTGATGTGGTCCTTGCAAATCAGAGAGCCAGATGGATAGGGAAGGAGGTAACATTGAGCCATCTCATTTGTCCTCACAGCATCCTTTTGAGGTAGGGAAGGACAGGAATTAAAGTGACATTATAGATAGACACACCGAGTCCCTGAGAAATCAGGTGCCAAGATGGTGGCGACGAGATGAAAACCCAAGGCTTCTGACAGCCAGCCTGAGACTCTCAGACTAGATAAAGCTGCCGGCATACGGCAGGAAAACAGTGAGCCATGTTCATAGTTTTCTTAAAATAATCAGTAGACCACATCCCGGCTGAAGATAATGGGGAAATAGAGAATAGTTCTCTCTTTGTTGCATTTATCAAGCCAGTTTCTTTTTTACATATCCTGCCTGGTCAAAAGCATCTGGAAAAGCAGCCAAGCCAGTCCCCACTGTTTCCGTTTTGTTCTGACAAAATAGAATTGCAAACTGAGATTATGCATACAACCTCCCGAGAGTGCAACTGCCCATCCCTGAAGCTGCCTCGCAGCACAGCCAGCCCAGTCGGCACCACCGGGCACCAGGCTCTGCCAGGGAAGGGTTTCAACACAAACGTCAGGCCACTTGGGCTGCCAACCCAGGCTTCATTGCTAAGTGCTGCCCACGGGTTCTGCAGAGACTCCTAGGGAGGCGGGTATTTTCTTCTAGAAATATTGCTGGTGAAAGAGTCAATGCCAGGACTTTAGTATCCTTATGTAGCTCATGTCTATTTCAATGCTCTTGGGTTTCTTCCTCCCAATTGTTATTGTATCTACCTGGAAGTCTCACACATTGAGCCTTGATGACAGAAAACGGTAACGGAAAGAAAGGTCTCTGGCCTGAGAGCTCTAAGACCTGGGTTCTTTTTAATGTATCTACTAACAAATTCCACTGGTAGGCCATTTATCTGGCAGTATGATCTGTCCTAATTTCGTTCTTAATTAAAAACATTAGTTCTAACCTCAAGGAACTTCTAGTCTAATTTAAAGAGAAAAGGCATACGTAATTGTTCCTTAGTAAAAAAATTAATACTTGCAAAATGACTGTTGGTGGTCTAAGGGTTGGTTTTGTCTACCAAGTTAATGCAGTTGAAGTAATTTTCCCCCTATGGAGTTGCCTTGTTTTCTCTTTGTGGTACAGCCATTGCCAGCTGCAGACTTGCAGTCCTAAAGGTACTCTGAGCTCAGCTCTTTCTTTTTGCAGATAAGGGCACTCAGATCCAGAGACATCAATGGTCTTGCAAGTGTGTAAGACACATCCTCTTCCAAATGTATCAAAAACCCACCTGCATCTAATGAGTCGTAGCTACGGATGCAAAATACTGAGTTACTTTAGGGCAGGCATGTTTACAAAAGAGAAAAGATATTATTTTGTTCCTATAAATGCAGTCTAATGCATCTCCGGTAGAAAATTAGAGGTTTTAATGGATAGTAATAATCTGGAAAAGATAAACTTTGAAGACCTACCACGGTTATGTCTGTGCAGACGGCATAGCTGATCACTTTCCATAAACATGATGACAATACTTAAAATGCCCCGCATTCTCCTGTGAAATTAGGTATGCAAATGTATCCTGTACACCAAAAAATAACTGTAGTAACCTTTTAAATTCATATAACCAAAGTGGTTTTGCAAACGCTCCTTGCCCCTTCAGAAATAATCACTTGTAAACAATACTCAGAATTAACTGGATTTCAGTTTTTTCCTTCATTACTAAAGAAAGCCGTTGCAGAGAGGGCAAGGAGCTGTCGGGGTGGGGCGTGGGGAGTCTCAGGGATGAGAGCCGTGGCTGCCAGAACTCCACACCCAGGGGCTGGTTATGACTCGTGTTAAGGGCAGTTGAGAGTCTCAGCTGGTGCTAAGAAAAGAAAGAAAGAGTGCAAACCTGCTCTCAGCAGGTAACAGCCTCCCTTTAGCTTGGCCCACCGGGTGGAGCTGGCCTTCCTCCCTCCCCACGCAGCCCTCGCTGTGCTTGACTTGCTTTCTGTCCTGAGTTCACCGGTAAAAGGCAAAGATGGGCTGGGAGGCCCAGTGGGCACCGCCCCCGGCTGCACTCCAGGCCGGACCTGAATGGGAACGACGCTGCTGGTCCACAAATTGCTCTCTGGGTTTCCTTGGCTTGTAAAGTACTTTTGACTTATGTACATTAAAAACAAAACACAAAACAAGAAATACAGCTTGGTGGTGAATTGGGCAGCAGACCTGTCTGTTTGCTCAGCTTGATCTCAATTGGCTTTTGGTGGAAACTTCAGGTGGCTTTTCAGTTTGTCTGTGCTCCCCATCCTCCAGGAAGACAACTTAGCCCCTGCTGAGCACTTTTGCTGACAGAGGACCGGCAGTCTTGCTGTTTGAACCTACATTTGAATGTACTGTTTGGCCAAAAAAACTGAAAAAAAAAATCACTCATTTTAGATTGGTTGGATTTGGTTGCTTTATTTTTTGGCCCAAATGCTCTTCTGTCATATCGTTGTACATTTCTCTGTAATTCGCTCTTCTGTGGCTCTTTCAGCAGAATTCTCTGTGCATTGCCAGCTTTTGTGAACACATGGGAGACAGTTTGAATTGTGAATGGAGAGTCCATACATCACAATCCAGTGACAGGCGACACCCGTGGACCGTCCACCGCACACAGATCATACCTCCACGGAGACTGCATTTTAAAACAAAATTGTCCCTTAATCTTTTAAATCGATCAAACCTCCGCGCTCAGTAGTTAGTATGTCAATGATGAACCTATGTATCCTCCTAATAAAGTAATAATTAATCATTACAGTGCAGGTGCAATATTACATATTAATCTTGTCAGTTCAAAACTTTACGTAGCACATTAAGGAGAAAAAATAGAAAACTAGCTTTCTTTTCTATAAGTTAATTTCAAGCAACATTTTTCTTTAAAATTAATTTTGGGATTCTGTATTTGATTTAATGTAAATAAACGCATTTGGGAGAACTTAGATATTCATAAAACTTCCCTTTACAAAATTGCCGGGATAATCATGGTTGTATACCGATCTAGCTTAGAATTTATGAGGGAAACAAAGTGGAATGAGTGGATAAACACAGACACAATGTAAGGCGTTACTGCTGTTAAAGGAAAATTAGAGCTTGACAATGAAGTGGCCGAAACAGATTTTATTCAGGAACTATAGCAATAGGAGAAAAGGGATCTCGGGATAGAACTGGGGCTCCATTGTGAATACAGCTCGGACAGGTGGGGATTTAGAGCCAAAGAGCAGGCTAGGGGTGAGAGAGTGGACGGAAAACACTCTCGGGGAACAGCAGGAGTGGGGAGGGTTTTGGTTACACACCTAAAAGGGTTCTCGCTGAAGGCGGGCCGGGGTGATCAGGGTGGAGTGCAAGGAGTCTGAAAAGATGCCAGGAATACTCAGAGATCGAGGGTGGAGAATTCTCTCTAAACTGACCGTGATGGTTCATACTGAGTGTCAACCTGCTTGGATTGAAGGATGCAAACTGTTGTTCCTGGGTGTGTCTGTGAGGGTGCCGCAGGACATCAGCATGTGAGTCGGTGGACTGGGACAGGCAGACCCACCCTCCGTCTGGGCGGCCACCATCTCATCAGCTGCCAGGTGGGCTAGAAGAAGGTGTAATGAAGAGGAGAGTGGAATGCGCAGACCTGCTGGGTCTTCCAGCCTCCATCTTTCTCCCGTGCTGGATGCTTCCTGCCCTCGAACATCAGACTCCACGTTCCTCAGCTTTTGGGCTACTGGACCTACACCAGGTTTACCAGGGACTCTCGGGCCATTGGCCACAGACTGAAGGTTGCACTGTTGGCTTCCCTACTTTTGAGGTTTTGGGGTTCGGACTGAGCCACTGCTGTCTTTCTTGCTGCTCAGCTTGCAGGCGGCCTATTGTGGGACTTCACCTCGTGATCATGTGGGTCAGTACTCCTTAATAAACTCCCCTTCATACACACATCTAGCCATTAGTCCTGTCCCTCTAAAGAGCCCTGACTAACACAGGGACTCAGCAGGATTTTTGCTAAAATAGAGTGATACAGGCCCAGTTAGGCAGATGCCAAGGTCAGGCTTAGTGGAGTCTGACTGAAGTTCAGTGACGGAGAGAATCCACCTCTGCGCAGATGTACGATTCTTGTTTTAATTGGGGAGGGTAGGTATGTATTGTAGCAAGCTCTCCTACCCCACAATGTCAACGTTTAAGTTGCATCTTTGTAAGTGGATGCTATGGTTTGAATGATTGTCTCCTCCGAAACCCATGCTGACATTTAATTACCATTGTCACAGCATTAAGATGTGGGACTTTTCAGAGTGCTTAGACAGTGAGGGCCATGATCAGGGGATGGGTTTACCCCCTCTTGCTCTCTGTCTCTCTCGTGCCCTCTCTTTGCCTTTCGTCCACGTGATGATGCAGCAAGAAGGCCCTTGGCAGATGCTGTCGTCGTGATACTGGACTCCCCGCCTCCAGAACTGTGAGCCAGTATGCTTCTGTTCAGTGGAAATTACCCAGCCTTGGGTATCCTGGGACTGCAGCACACAACACATGAAGACGGTGGAAGAGAAAGGAGTTTGTTTTACACAGTCACTCACAGCACCCGGCAGTGTAGCCTCACCATCTTATATCTGCAGTTTCGGGAATAGTTTTCCCCTTTTGGTTACCATGGCAGGGAGAGAGACTAGAGAACTGGACCAAGACTTTTCATTGCTTCATTCCAGACGTGGCCTTGTAACTTCTTCTCACAGCTCATTGACCAAGCCAGTTACGTGGTCCCACCTAATGACAGAGGGAGCAGGGAAAACTGCCCACATGAAGGATATTTGGCGGGGATTACTGTGGGTTCCGCGTGTACGCTTACATATATGTATGCAATAAACGCCTCCTCCAGTAGCAGTCCCCTGTTAGTCGAGGTTTCGCTTTTCTTGAGTTAGTTACCTGTGGTTACCTGAGGTCTGAAGTAGGTGAGCATGGTGCAATAAAGTATTTTGAGAGAGGGAGCCCAAATTTACCTAACTTCTATTACAGCGTTCTGTTATAGTTGTTCTTAGTTATTGTTAATCTCTTATTGGGCCTATTGTATACATTAAATTTCTTTTTCTTTTTTGGAGACAGAGTCTTGCTGCGTCACAGAGGCTGGAGTTCAGTGGCACAATCACAGCTCACTGCAGCCTGTGCCTCCTGAGCTCAGGTGATTCTCCCCTCTCAGCCTCCCGGGTAGCTGGCATTACAGGCACCTGCCACCACGCCCAGCTAAGTTTTGTGTCCTGGGGTGTCCACGATGGAGAAGCCTCTGGGAAATTGTGAGGGGATTAGTTCGACTGGAAAGAAGGGGAGAGAAGGAGCGGATGTAAAGGGAGGTGGGCTTGAACTCCTGATCTCAGGCGATCCCCGCGCCTCAGCCTTCCAAAGTGCTGGGATCAAAGGCATGAGCCACCGCACCTGCCCTACAAATTACATTTTATCATAGGTATGTACAAATAATCCCCAATTTATGATGGTTTGACTTAAATGATTTTTAAATTTAGGACTGTACAAAAGCAACATGCATTCAGTAGAAAGCAATACAATACTTTTTTTTGGTATTTTTTTCAATAGGTTTTTGGGGAACAGGTGGTGTTTGCTTACATGGGTAAGTACTTTAGTGGTGATTTCTGGGATTTTCGTGCACTCATCACTCAAGCAGTGTACACTGTACCCAAAGTGTAGCTTTTTATCCCTCGACCCTCTCCTGGCCTTTCCTCACGAGTCCCCAAGTCCACTGTATCATTCTTTTTTTTTTTTTTTTTGAGATGGAGTCTCGTTCTGTCTCCCAGGCTGGAGTGCAATGGCATGATCTCGGCTCACCGCAACCTCCGCCTCCCGGGTTCAAGCAAGTCTCCTGCCTCAGCCTCCCGAGTACCTGGGATTACAGGCACACGCCACCACGCCCGGCTACTTTTTGTATTTTTAGTAGAGATGGGGTTTCACCATGCTGGCCAGGATGGTCTCGATCTCTTGACCTCATGATCTGCCTGCCTCGGCCTCCCAGAGTGCTGGGATTACAGGCTTGGCCTCCACTGTATCATTCTTATGCCTTTGCCTCCTCATAGCTTAGCTCCCACTTGAGTGAGAACATGCCATGTTTGGTTTTCCATTACTGAGTTTCTTCACTTAGCCTAATGGTCTCCAACACCATCCAGTTTGCTGTGAATGGTATTATTTAGTTCCTTTTTATGGCTGAGTAGTATTCACACACACACACCCCCCACATTTCTTTACTTGTTGATTGATGGGCATTTGAGCTGGTTGCATATTTTTGCAGTTGCAACTTGTGCTGCTATAAACATGTGTGTACAAGTATCTTTTTAATAAGATGACTTCTTTTCCTCTGGTTAGGTACCCAGTAGTGGGATTGCTGGATCAAAAGGTAGATCTAATTTTAGTTATTTAAGGAATCTCGACACTGTTTTTCATAGTGGTTGTACTAGTTTATATTTTCACCCACAGTGTAAGTGTTCTCTTTTCACCACATCCACACCAACAGCTATTGTTTTTTGATTTATTAATTATGACCATTCTTGCAGGAGTAAGGTAGTATAAAATTGTGGTTTTGATTTGCGTATCCCCGATCATTAGTGATGGTGAGCATTTTTTCATACGATCCTCTCGTGATACTAGGCTGTGAGATCTTGAGGGTGAGCAGTCCCTTCTCTACAGTGCACTGTGTTGTCAGGTGAGTTTGCCCAGCTGCAGGCCAGCGTAAGACGTCTGGGCGTGTTTAACGTAGGTAAGCTGAGCTATGATATTCTGTAGTTAGGTGCATTAAATACACTTTCAGCTTAGGATGGGTTTATGGATTGTCACTCCATTGTAAGAGGAGGAGCAGGTTCAGTACTCTCAGTACTTTTGGAAGGCATATCCCTGTGGATGGGGTGGACAGCTGCACTGTTTTTTTGGGAGGAAGAGCAAGAGAAAATGTTGCAAATATGGATGGAATACAGAGAGATTCTTAGATTACCCAGGATGCTTCTTGTAATTTCAAGTCAGCACAAATAATAAAACATATTTAAAGCATCCAACTAAACAGTGTAGTGCCAAACCTCTATGCACTCCAATGGGGATGGCACCAGGTTTCAGAGCCCAAAGAGGAGCCGCAGAAGCAGCAAATAGAGACGTGGGGTTTTACTGGGGGTTTACATCCAGGGGGGAGAGTCCAGTGGCGCTGGGCCCAGCAGGAGAGCCACCGTATGCAAGATCCAGTGGGGCGGGCGGGGCAGGAAAACCACAGCTGCTTGCAAACAGCATGCAGGTTATACAGCATCTTCCCTTAAGCCGTTCCTCTTCCGGCTTCCACCTGGCAACCTTCATTTAACCCCCAAATTCAGAAACTCGGTCCTCTGTTTGAACCATGTTCCGCAGGATGGGCTGAGGGCTCAGATGTTCCTCACAGCCAGGAAGAAATTTCTGGATTAGCCCATCCCAATTCCCTACCTCGGAATAGACACTTGGGTGCATCTGCCATGCAGGGTCATTCTGAGGGTTTGCTTAAGTTATTACTATCAGGTGTGTTTACCCTACAAATACATGAACTTTGCTCACCCCAGTTACAAAAATTCTCAAGTGATGGATACTTAGATCTCCTGTTTTCAGGAGTTACATGTCCTTTGGACTTAATGAAAAGGAGACATTTTGGAGAATGTTTTGAAGGATGAAAACTTGTGATTTTTTTGGTAGTATCTCCTTTTGGAGAAGTGCGATTTGCAAGTGCTGTATTCGCCTAGCAGTAGTAGGTCTTTTGCCCAGATGAATATATATGAAAAGAAAAAAAGGGGGTGTTGGGAAAGGTCTGTGTTAGGTGGGTTCTGTTCTCTGCAGTGCGGCACAGGCCCCATGATGCCTTATTGTCTATGCCCAGTTCATTTCCTAATTTTTTTTGAGATGAAGTTTTACTCTCACCCAGCTGGAGTGCGATCTCGGCTCACTGCAGCCTCCACTTCCCGGGGTCCAGGGATTCCCCTGCCCTAGCCTCCTGAGGAGCTGGGATTACAGGCGCCCGTCACCATGTCTGGCTAATTTTTGTATTTTTAATAGCGATGGGGTTTCACCATGTTGGCCAGGCTGGTGATCACCAGACCTCAGGTGATCTGCCCACCTCGGCCTCCCGAAGTGCTAGGATTACGAGTGTGAGCAACCGCACCTGGCTTAATTTCCTAATTTTATGGTACCTGTCCAGCCCCCTGAATTTGTTATCTCTGTAGAAAGTGAGTGAAGAAAGCCCCTCTGTTGGGCCTTTTCCCTGGCACTCATTGGAAGTATGTAAAAGAAACTGATTGCCTTTAGAACCAGCCTCTCCACAGACAATAGGGAGATTTACTAGTTATTTCAGAGGAATTGGGGAATAAAGTGGACATGTGGTGCAAACTATGCTAACTTTGGCAATACTGGACATTGACGAAGCAAAAAGAAGCCTCTGTTATGGCTAAGAGAAAATTGCAATTACATAAATAGGGGGTTTCACTGTATTACTTGCGTTAATCTCTTATCCTCAAAGGGCTAAATGGTTTTAGTATATGCTGTACAACAGAGTCATTAAGTGCATAAAAGCAGTATTTAGTGGAAGAAATAGAAAAGTCTAATTTAATTTAAAATTGATGCATCATGGAGAACTTCAGAGCCATGAACGTGGAACAGACTCGATTTCCCCACTGCATGGGAAGCGGTGAGGCCACTCACGGGACGTGCCCGTGAAAGAGCTGCAGGGCAGCTGTCGAAATCATGGTGGGTCTCAAGCCAGAGCATTTTCTCTTGAACCAGAATACATGACTGGGAACAGAAAATGTTTGGCATCCACATGTCCAGTCGGTTAGGATTGACTAGTTTGCTGAACAGCTGAACCGCACTTGACAAACTCACGCTCATCTGGGGTCCTAGCTTCCTTCCCGCATGCTGATTTGCAAGCTGGCGCCCATTATGCTGCGCGTATTAAAGTGCTATGAAAGCAAAGCGTTTTGTGTTGAGTGGCTGAGCAAACTCTATTATGCAGTAATTATACTATCAGTATAGAATCTAATTTTATATGGAGGAGGGGGTTTTAACCAAATGAAAGAGGAAAACTCATGAAGAGTATTTTTTCATCATCACTATGGGATTGAAGAACTAGGCTGACTTGGGAGGCTATTTTTAAGCATATTTCTACTAATTAAAATTAACTCTGCTTTTGCTGGATTTTAACAAAACTTAGCCACTATAACAATGAATGTAAATTCTAAGGGACTGCCTCTATTAGATGCTTATTGAGCATGCAAACATTTCTCTGTCAATGACCCAATCATAGGCACACTTGCTCTATTATTCGTGCTATTTTAAGCATCGCCGAGACACTGGGTTACAAATGAGCGAGCCTCAGGTTGCAAATGAGCAGAACCACCTCAGAAATAATTCTTGCTGACAGTGGGGATGTAGAAGATGAGGAAGGGGATGGGAAGACCCGGTTAGCTCTAGTGTCAACTGAGATACTCAAGTGACTTAGGATCAAGTAATAAGGTTGGTTATGTCACTTGTGGAATTTCATTAAATAATTATTACTAAATACCTACCATGTGCAGAACATTATGTGGGGATTGTTACCATTCAAAGATGAGTAAACGTAGGATTTGTGCCCAGGGAACGTATAATCTTCTGTAAATCAATTGCATTTGTTTATTGTTGCTGCATAAATATTGAGTGTTCAATTAATTACAAAGGAAAGGGTTATCTGGTGTGTGGAGTATCTGGGCTCTTTGTGACTGCTTTCCCTCAATGACTTTGCAGCTCTCTCCCACCTCCTTAGGTAGAAAGATGACAAAATGAATGGAAACAAAACACAAACACTAATTTGCTGCTTGCTAGCAAACCTGGAAAACTGGTTAGTTTGAAGCAAGAAAATGTGCCATTTAGAACAGGAGTTATGGATTGAATGATTTGTGTTTGTTATCTGATGTTTATTGACAAATAATATATATGTATTCATTTGCTATACATACAATATATGTGCAAAGATACTTATATATACAAATACATGAATATGAACTAGTACCTACCCCACACTGCTTAGAGGGGTGTGTGTGTGTGTGTGCGTGCGTGTGTGTGTACGTGTGCATGCATAATGTCTGTGATCTGTTACTGCTAAAGTGTGAGAAAAAGCAAACCCAGAAATCAGGTGTCAGTCTGTATTTCCACAGTAAAAGTGATTATTTGTTCGAGGCTGTGCACCCGGGGGAGGTCAGCACAGTCTGAGATCCTTCTGTGGAATGTGTGGCTTGCACAATCACACATACACGTGGGAAACAGATTTTTATTTATTTAATGAGATCTACTGCATTAATAGACACAGACAACCTTAACAAAGGAAAAAAATTAAAGTTCTCACAGCAAAGTAACATCGGCAGTTGGGGGAACTTGTGGCTGCCCTGTCCGTCTCGGACATGCCTCACTGGCAGAGTCTTCTGCCAGGAAATACGCCGTTTCTACTGGCATCATTTACTCTAAAAAGCTCATAGTTTTCAAATTTGAGAAGAGAAACTCAACGTCCAGGAGGAGGAGTTCTCAGTCGGCTGGACTCTCAGGGGAGAAGGTGTGACCCCCAGAGAAGGTCAGAGAAGAAGGCGGCGTGCTCCCCTCCCCTTTCCTTCCAGTCTGGCCAAACCCGTCAGAGGAAAGCAGGCGAGTCTTTGAGTCCACTGCTCTCCCCTTCCGAATCTCACCTCTTCTTTTCATCTAGTCGTTTCCAATATTCAGGCTGCGAATGATAGTACTGTTCAGCCTAAAACCTTCCGAGACTCCCACATCATAGCTGGTTTTGGGGTTGGTTTTTTTGTCCTTGCTGGGTCGCCCGGGCTGGAGAGCAGTGACATCAGCTCACTGCAGCCTCCGCCTCTCGGGTTCAAGCCATCCTCCTGCCTGAGCCTCCCAAGTAGCGGGGACTACAGGCCTGTGCCATCACACCTCGCTAAGTTTTGTATTTTTAGTAGAGATGGGATTTCACCCTGTGGCCGGGCTGGTCTCAAACTCCTGGCCTGAAGCGATCCACCCACCTTGGCCTCCCAAAATGCTGGGACTGCAGGCAGTAGTCACTGCACCCTGCCAGTTTCAGGTTTTTATCACTCCTTTGAGTCATGATTCCAAAGAGTTTTCCCCCATATACAGGTTAGGAAAGTCACGGAGGATTTTCTTACTGACCTGAGCCATATATCCCCATCTTACTGGCTTGGGTCACATATCCAGCCCTTCCTCAAACCAACATCAAGTCCAGCCCTCTGGGCAGGATTAGCCCCGTTTAAACCACGTGGAGCGCATCCCTCACAGAAAAGAGCAGTCTTGTGGCCAGAATAAAGGAGACAGGATGAGGAGCTGGCAAAAATAGTGAACGTTTCCCCACACTTAGAAAGATGCTTTGAAAAATCATGTAACAATATATAAATGTATAGCATTGATCGCCTTTTCTCATTCCGCTGTAGACTTGAAGCATTGGTTTTAAAAGTAGAGCAATTATGTTAACAAATATAGCAGATACGTAGGCAGTGCGCCCTACTTCTCCAGTTTTGAGTGCATGTCGAGTGAAATCTCTCAGCTGTCCATTCAGTAGCTCAAATGCCCACCTGCCTTTATTGACAGAAATTCTAAAACGTCTCTCTTGGACCTCCGGTCAACACTGATTTGTCCAAAACCTTCCAAAATCTGCTCCTATTAAAGAGCTCCAATCCCTGATGCCCTTAGGAATTTTTTCTTGCTGTTGCTTTCACTGCTAGGTAGTGTTCCTGTCGAAAGCTGTTCTCATGACGGACCCCCTTCAGACCCTTGAAGACCCCTGAAGACCCAGGCCTTGTTTTGGGCTCCAGGGCTTCACCTCACATGCACAGACACTATTTACCAACACTCCAGCCAAGAGGGGGTGACTTCCAACTTGAGCTTCACACTGTGTGGGAGCTGGCCATTTCTGAGAGGCTTTGGGCCAGCAGATAGGATTGCAGAACATATGCCCCTATTCCTGGTGAGTTCTCCTCTAGGATTCTTGAGGTCTTACCTTGACCCTAGACCTACATGGTGGTCCCCAGTTCTTGCCCAGTGGTGTCTATACCTTTGAGTCAAGGTAAAACCTCGGTAAAACCAGACGCCACCTCTCAGAAGGCCTCTGGGCTCCTGGCTTATCTTCTTATATACTACAGGGAAGGACTGCTTTTCCTAAGTCTCTGGAAGGATGAAGTTTTTAAATGTACCTTTCCCCAGGGCAAGGGGTGCTTTTTAACTTTAATTTTTACAAAACAGTCAAACTACTCTTTCAAGAACAAGAATAACAAAATCTTCCCCAGGGAGACCTTCTCTTTCCAGATGGTAAAAGGCTAGCGTAATTATTTTAAAATTCTCCCTCCCTGGGCATCCTGTTAACACAAACGTAAACCCAGATTTGTGCCTCAGGCGTGCCCCTCCTGATGTGTTTACCATGTTAATGAAGGACATCGCTCTCTACCCGGGTGACTAAGGCAGAAACCTGGGAGTCCGGCTCGGCTCTTCTTTTATACTTTTCCACCGCATCCAAGCAATTAGCAAGTCTTGTCATTTCTGCTTCCTCAGTATCAACCGATTCTGTCCACTGCCTTCCACTGAGCTCCCTAATGTCTCCTCTGCATTTTATGGTGACCCCTTCTGATTCGGTGTTCACTCTACAGCCTGGATATTCCCTAAACTGCAAATGTGATCCTGTGACTTGTCTACACACAACTTACCAGTGGGCTCTCATTGTTTTTGGGCGGAAATCCAGAAGTGGTCCAGCATCTTCCTCACTTCTCCAGGATTATCTCCCACGTTTCCTTTTTCACAGTCTTTGTTCCACCCCTACCAGAGGCCTCACTCTCATACAGGCCGTGGCTCCAGGCTCTCTCCGACTTCGGAGTCAGCACTCCTTCAGATCCTGTGCTCTGGAAACACCCCCTCCCTCCCTCTCTCACTCCCCTCCCACAAGCTGCATGTGCTCCTGCTTAAACTCAGACTGCTCATGTCCCCTGTCTGGTTCCCATGTCCTGCTGTGAGCAGGGGTTCCCAGTCCCAGGCCATGGGCTGGCAGCAGGAACCCGGCCACACAGCAGGAGGTGAGCAGCAGGTGAACAAGTGACGCTGAGCTCCGCCTCCCGTCAGGTCAGCTGCACCTTCGATCCTCATAGCAGCACGAACCGTACTGTGAACTGCGCATGTGAGGGATCTAGGCCATGCACTCCTTGTGAGAATCTAATGCCTGATGATCGGAGGTGGAACACTTTCATCCCAAAACCATCATCCCTCCCCACCCCTCCCTGTCCATGGAAAAACTGTCTTCCATGAAACTGGTCCCTGGTGCCAGAAAGGTTGGGGACCGCTGCTGTCTGTCCTCCACAATGTCACATTCTGCATCACTGTCTTTAAGTAGCATTTCCTACCAATGGAAGTTAGGACGTCAATGCCGATCCTCAAGATGGCAGCAGCCATGTCTGCGCAAACACCGTCATGTTTCCAGAGGTTAGAACAGCATCTTGGATAGGATGGACACCTCCTACCTCTTTACTTAAATAGTAAGCACATTAATAAACCTTACAAGGCAGCAAAGGCTTGGGAGAGGATTTTCAATACAGCCAGGAGGTGTGAATTTTTTCATCTTTTCTTACTCCTTGAATGATTTTTATGGACTCTGCATTACTTTTTCACATGAGATGAGTGACCATGGCCTAATGGGACACAGTCTGGTCCTTAGTCAGGGGCCCCTGGCAGAGCTGGGCTTCTGGGGGAAGCAGTCATCAGCTCTTTTTAATTAACTGTCATATTTTCTACCTGTGACCCTAACTACTTTAAGATAAAATGTGAATGCCACCACCTCAGCATAGGAAAAAATGCATTTGAAGGCCCTTGAGTGAGATGACTGATTAGGCTAACTCTGAATTTCCCATCCACTTGAAGTGAAATGATGGTCCCACAGGTAAAATCATACAACAGGAATAATGTTACAAGCTGATAACACCGACTTTCTGACCCAAGGATGGTTTCTTTTCTCGTGAAAATCATATTTCCACCAATAACATTCAGAAAGCTGCTTACCTGGGCTGGAGTTCATGTAATGAGGTTAGATGTGAGGTATGCTACAGTGGTTCTTTGTACTGATTTTCTCCCCTTAAAACATGCATTTAGAAAATCAGTCGGTTCCTGTAAAGCAAAATAGGTATCTTTTCTTATAGTGTATTTTTTTTAAATGGCAAATCATAAACTACTGACCTCAAAAGAAATTCAATAAATCATTAAAATGCCACCACTTACAAGCCCAGCTCTGACTAATTCCTTAGGCTTGTCATGATCAAATACACTAAGACTTTCGTCACCTTTACCAACCACCTAAATATTGCATACCACGGCAGCCTGCTGAAAGTGAGCCTCTGGATCTGGGTGATAGGGTTTGCTTTGGGCTGCAAATGTACTGTATACGTATTTATTTTCTGGAGTGGAGGACGGGGAACTCAAATAACTGATTTCTCTGCAGCCCATGTGGTGGGATGTGTCCATTTGCAGAGAGGTGCTTCTTGTGCAAAACAGCCAGATGGGGCCTCTTACCCAGAGAGAGGCGGATCTTCTCCCCTGTGGTCTTAATGATTCTTACCTGAGAATAAAAGGAAATTGACAGAGCAAAAAGCATCATTCCTTAGGCTAGTCTCATTTTGAAAGACTAAATGTGAGGATAAATATGTCTTCCTTTTTTGGGGTTATGATTTTGAAGTTTCTGTTACTTGAATTAGAAAACTAATCCCCTCTCATTTTAACAATTCAGATGATACAGACACATGTAAGAAAATAAAATTTTCTTCATTGCCTCTTTTCCCACTCATATTCCTCTATTCCTTTTCTTATTTCTTTGTGATTTTAGAAACATAGACACATGCATAGGAGCTTTGTTTCTGTTCTATGTGAAAACAATAAACATACTGTCTCATAACTTGCTTTTTTTTTTTGACAGAGACTTGCTGTGTCTCCCAGGCCCGAGTGCAGTGGTGCGATCTCAGCTCACTGCAACCTCCGCCTCCCGGGTTCAAACGATTCTCCCGCCTCAGCCTCCCGAGTAATTGGGATTACAGGCACTCGCCACCACGCCCAGCTAATTTTTATGTTTTGGTAGAGATGGGGTTTCGCCACGTTGGCTAGGCTGGTTTCGATCTCCTGACCCCAGGTGGTCCACTGCCTCGGCTTCCCAAAGTGCTGGGATTACAGGCGTGAGCCACTGTGCCCGGCCTTGTTTATAAATGTTTTTTGGCTCAATGCGTCACGGCTATCTCAAGTCATCCTGTCTTCTGAACTCTGTGGAGCTTCTGTTCCGTGCCGTGAACAGGGCACGTGTGTACCCTGGTATGTTTGTGCCTGTTTCATGAATTCCTGTCTTCTCCCTCTGACTAGGCTTACAGAAAAACGCAGCACTATTTGCTCCTCTCCCCCAGTGCTCGGACTCGCTAACTGACCATTTAGGGTTGTTTCTAATCAACTCCTTGGGGCTGAATTTCAGTTACATTTAAGTGGAGTCCTTTGTGTAAACACACGCTTTGAAGCCATAGATTTTGTGTTCCTTGGCCACTATGCAGTTACCACCCCTAATGTGCAGTTAGCTATCTATGTAACCGAAGTGAAGCGGGTGTGCAGTCACCCAGATAAGCCAGGGAAAGAAGGGTATGCTGCCCTAAGACTCAGGTAGTACTTGCTACAGAAACACAGGAGGAATAGTTCTTTTCTTTTATAATGTTTTATAGATATGTGGGTGAATCCTCTTGGAGTAGACTTTAAGGGTAGGCTCTTGTCCATCTGGTAAAAGTTCCCAGGTAATTGTGAAAGTCACCTTCCCTATTTAAAGATTATTGTTACAGGGAATTGTTACATAACCAGGCCCTAAGACAGAAGTTAGGAAGTCAACGCTGAGTGAAAATACATAAGGTTCCTGAAGGTGAGACATCTAAGGCCAAGGGCCTGCATCTGGTGAGGACCTTCTTGTGGTGGGAGCTCTGCAGAGCTCTGAGACAGTAAAGGCATCATGTGGTTAGGAGGCTTACGAAAACGGCCAAACTGGCTATCGTAACAGACCCACTCTTGTGATGTAACCCACTCCCTGTATAGCTCTGTAATCCATTGATCCATGAAGGAATTAATCCACTCACGGGGTGGGGGTAATTGGGCCCTCATGACCCAGTGACGGCCGCACTGGGGCCAAGTTTCCAGTTCATGAATTATAGGGGACACATTCAAACTATAGCACCATGTTAACTATAATTTTGGTAGCCATCATCAGACGATGACTGGGGGAACCTGCTAATTGGTACAAAGGACTAGTAAATGGAGTCTTTCAGACTAGGCTGAGGAGACAAAAGTGGCACATGATTCAGCAAATTTTGATTTTTCTATACAAGCTTTCACTATGATAACAGGTGAGTAATTCATGATCTCTAATTGCTGTTTTGTTCCGCATCAGAGAAGATTTTTTATTTTTATTTTGAAAAGGCTGGTGAAGTACCACTTCTTGTAAGCTTATAAGCATTCTTTCAACCTAATACAACTTAACTTCCCTCTCTGTTCTCTTGAAAGCATCTGCTTTCTCTTACGTCTAAAGTTTCTGTGCATTTTCCCTCAGCTTTCCTGGGCGTCGCTTGTAATCTGAGTATTAAAAATGTTTGCTCTTTCTGCTTGAGCTCATCCACGCTTGTCAGCTGAATGGCTTTCCGAGCTCAGCTTTCATGCCTGCATCTCCCTAATCTGCTACTCCTCTCCTGAAGGCGAGACAGCGCCTTGCCTTTTTCTTGGGGCCGATCTCATCCTGCTCTGGGAAGCTCTGAACTGCTCTTACTCCCAGTGCCTCTCTCTGACACCCCACTTTGCTTTGGTTATTCAGACTTTTTCCAAGACTGGCAAAGAAACGTGGATGGTGTACCCCTTTCTGTCAAATCTGGCTCTCATCCTGAGACAATTTTTTTTCCAACTGGGGGAAAAGTTACCCCAGCAACTAAGCAACCAATTAACTCAATTAACTTTTCCACTCCTCCTTTATCAATATTCTATTAACATCCAATTGCTTCTTTGCTATGTTCAAAAAACTGAAGTGGACCAAGGACTGCAGAGGGGTGTGGTGCAGAATGTCCTGAAGGGGCCAGAACTTATAGAGATAGACCCTGAGCCTGATGAGATCTCGTAGTTCAAGTCTTCTGGATGCAACTTAGATGCAGCCCCTGGAGGGGATAGGGACAAAACTCTGAGGTGACAAAGATACACTTTCTGGCACTTACCAGAATGAGGGCGTGGGAGCAGAAATAGGTAAATTAAAGGAAAAATAGAAGAATTCTCTTCTGCAGTTTGAAGTTATGGACCAAAGTTTATATTGCAGTTGTCAAAAGTAGTGGAGGACAATAAAGTGACACCTAATAAATTCATAGACTGTTTTTACTGCGAAGGTCACAGGGTAGAAGACGGTTTGCTCCTAAAGAAATGAAAGAGGAAATGAAGAGAAAACTAGCCTCTCTTTTTCTACTATTTCTGCAAGCTGAGAAATATTCTAATCTCAGTACTCGTTTAGAGTCCCAGATATTTTCATCAGCTTCTCCAATTGTAGAAACAAGTTGCTCCGTTGGAAATTCTCAGTGCTTTACACATTTACTTCTTCACCCTCCTTACCTGCCCTTGACAATGCTCCACTCTACACAGACCCATGTATTTCTTAACTGCATTATCCTTTCTGGAAATAAATGAGGGTAAGAATAAATGCATTTATTCTATTCTGACAAATTAATTATTTAGGTAAAACAAGTGAATTAATACATAAATGCACAAAATAATCTTAGTGACCCTCACTGGGTGCCTACTGCCTGACATGCACTGAGTCAGGATACTTGGATTTTCTCACTAGAAAGGTCCCGTGAACTAGATGCTACTGTTCTTATTTTACATTTGAGGGAACTGAGGCTTGCAAAATCTATGTATCTTGGTTAAGGCTACACATTGAGTCACCAGAGGTCTGGGATTTGGATCCAGGTCAGCTTACTGTCAAAGACATTTCCTGTGCTGTCTGCATGAGCAGGAAAGAACATTTTCCTACTTAGGCACATGTCTTCTTCAAGTGCTGGTCCAGGGAGGCTCTGATCTTGACAAGCTATCAAATAAAGCTGATGCTTCCGGAGATGCAAGTCAAGCTTCTCTACAAGGGACTAATTGTACATGAAATTCTAAGTGACGAGATTAAGCTCTCTCTTCCCACTGTATAAAAGAACTGTTTGTACACTCTATTTGTTTATGAGCAGCTAACCCTGGGACTCAGGGCTACCAGATCAAGCAAATAGAATTAAGAGATGCCCAGTTAAATTTAAATTTCAGGTAAATAACAAATCATTTTCAGTATTATAAGGATGCCCTATGCAATGTTTGGGGCATATTTATACTAACATTTTTTTTATTGTTTATTTGAAATTCAAAGTTAATGGAGCATTCTGCATTTTACGTGGCAACCCATCTGGGACCATTCTGTCACTGTAAACCAGGTGCTTATATTCTTTGCTCTTCTGCCTAACACTGAGTTCTGCCGTGGCTAAGGCTGCAAGGAACCACACACACACACACACACACACACACACGCGCACGCACACACATACAGAGTTGAAAGCTATATAAATACCAAGTAGCACAGCCATGGCTAGGGCTGCAAGGAACCACACACACACACACACACACACACACACACACACACGGGCACGCACGCACACACACACAGAGTTGGAAGCTATGTAAATACCAAGTAGCACAGCCATGGCTAAGGCTGCAAGGAACCGCACACACATACACGCACACACACACGTGCACACATACACGCACACACACAGAGTTGCTAGCTGTGTAAATACCAACTAGCACAGTCGAGGAAGACATTCCATGTGGGCGTTTTGCCCTGGGCTGCTCTTTCCCAGCAACTCCTCTCCCACTCAGTGCTTGCTGACTGAGGAGCCGCCCATAGCTTGGCTGTCCTCCGTCCTATCATCAGTACTTCCCTCCCTGGTAGCAGACGCCTAGTCACTGCCTTTCACAATCAGTACCTGGTGCAGATGATCCTGGGGTCAGAATGTTAGAGCTAGAAAGACTCAAGGAGGACTTTTTATCAGTGAGGAAGCCGAAAATGTCATAAAGATACACTTGTTCAGTCACACAGCTAGGCAGGGGCGGAGCTGGTGCTGGAATGAACATTCAGCTACAGCTCTAACTCGGATGGCTGTGCCTTACCACAACATGGGGTCAGTGTTCCATCCCGTTGACTTTCATAATGTAAGGCACTTTTCCTCGTCTTTGATGGTGGCGGTGATGGTGATGATGGCCCTAACAATGTCTGATTTCTTTGGTTCTAGGAACTTTACATGTAGCATATCATTTAATCATCGCAATATCAACAAGGTATCTCTGACTCACTGCTAAAGCTGATCCACAAGATTTTCATGCTGCTAACTCTAATGTTTACTTTCGCCGAGAACAACAGGGACCCATAACAATGGTGTGCAAAGAGAGGGTTTGGGAAGTACACATTTGTGCTTATTAAACTCAACAACTCTTTCTCTTTTTGTTTCTTGTTTCAAAGGGGTGGGTAGATACTGCAACCGGGGAGACAACTTGTCCAGCTCTAATACTGATCCAATATACGTAGCCTTCTAAAGCCTTCTTAAATTTCCTCCTTTTTTCCCTGACCAATTCCAGCAGGCTTTGCAACACACACTTATTTTATTGCTTTGAGGAGGAGGAGATTTTTGGGTGTGTGTTTCCTTTAAGGAAGGATGAAGCAAGAATATCATGTGAAAGCCCATAGAAATCTTTAATTCTATCCATTCGGACATAGTTGTATTTGATAGGAATAATTGGGGAAGAGCTTGTATTCTTTGGAACCTATGAAATATAAGAATTACTTCATTTACTGAGCACTCATTATGTGCTAGGCAATAAATAAGGTATTACAGGTTACCAACTGTATTTTTAGTTCTCCCAATAACCGGGTGGGCTAGGCATGACTATCCCAATTTCACAAGGGAGGAAAAATGAGTCTTTGAGGGGTTTAAGGAATTTCCTCAAGGTTACGTAGTCAGAAAGTAGGACAGTTGAATATGGGACTTAGGACAGTCGTATTTGAAGGTCAGTGTCCCTTATTAGTGTAACACTTATTAGTGTTAAAAATTATGCAGTTGTATTTTTGAGAAGTACTTTATATTGTTTCCTCTTCTTAAAGTTTCACAAAGCATACTAGCATATTAGAGACTGAGAATTCCTACAAAAAAAAAATTCTATTTGACTTTATTTAGCCCATAGTTTGCGTACAGAACTTATTTGACCATGGACCATGGAGTTTTTTTTCCTCTTTTTCTCAGGGGCCATCTTTGCAACAGCTTTACCCATTCCATGGTAAAGGCTATGGTTATACTTGGGATTGCAAAGGACTTAACACAATGACATTTGAGGCTCAGCTGATTTGACATTTCCTACCTCAGGAAGAAGCTTTTATAATGTAGAAAACTAACAGGCAGGAAAAAGATAATAGTATTTTGAAATATCTGAAATGCTGTCATGTGAAAGAGGGATTAGATTGTTTCAAATGTCTATAAGGGGTAAAACTAGAACCAATCCATAGAAGGCACAGGAAAATAAATTTCAGTTTCACTTAAGGAAAACTTTCCAGTGGTCCAAAATGCCAAAAAAATTAACTAGATCACCCAGTACTAGAAGTAATTGACCACGGGCTCCATGCTACTTGTGAAAAAAGCACTCTAACACCAGTGGAGCTCTTGAATTAGGTGACCTTTAAGGTTTTGCCAACTAAGATTCTCTGTTTTTATTTAAACGGCTTAATCTTACCCAGAAAAGATCAATTTAATGCTGAACAGTTGGTCTACCAGTTTATAATTGTATAGAAAATAGCCAATTGCATAGCAAACAGCAGATTACATGTCTGCATTTTTTTAACGCTACAATTTTTTTGGCAGTACATACTGCAGGATATTGATGTGAATGGCCATATTTTCTTCCAGAGATGAGTATTCTTTCTTAATGTGTGTTTCACTCTACAACAAATTGGTTGTTGGCTTAACTGGGGGGTTAGGAGTGGTTTCAGGAGGAGAGCTGGTGGAGTAGAATGTGAGGGATTTTCTGTGGTGTTGGTGTGTCAAGGTTTTCTTCTGTGCAGATAGTAAGACATTTCTGAAAGGATAGGTCTAGGCAAGCAGGTGAGGTTTTAAACATCTTAGTTATGTTTCGTAAGTAAACTTAAATATGTTTACATATGTTGCCCAAACTCTCAGAGAGGAAATTGTGAAAACATTGCAGCTCTATAGTCCCCACAGCCCCCATGCTACAACGCCTTCAGGAGCAGAACATGTGGAAGCCTTGATGCTATTTACGGAATACAACAACGTGTGATGTATTTGACTCCATTAGACAAACTGCGAACAATTTTACAGGCAGGAAATATGACCGTCTTATAAGCATGCGTTATAAAACCATGGCCATGAGCACGAAACGAACCCAAGCTGTAAAACTAAGTACGTATTTTCTCTATTAGTGTGTTAGCTACCTGTCTGATGCCTGCCAATTTGCTCACAAACGGGGGTGGGCAGTGAAGTTTAAAAGAAACTGTGAAAAAGACAGATGTAATCTCAGTCCGGGTTTCCACCACTGAGCCCCCTCCTGCAGGAGATTCAGTCCTGTCGAACGCCTGAGGATTGCTGGAGAGCGCTTTCCTGTCCTGATGGCCACTCGCCACTACCCCTGCAGACACACTGTGCTGCTCCAGAGTCATGCTGCAGATTTCAGCTACTCAAGGTCGGTCTGACCGCCGTCAGCAGTACGTGGGCATTTCCTGGCCCTACCTTAACCTGATGAGAATGCATTTTAGCCGACTCCCCAGGGCTTCAGATCCACATTAAGATTTGAGAAGTTTTGTTCTTGGTCGCTTCTTGGCCCCTCCTAACGGCGTTACCCCAAGCATGGGCACCAAGGGGCCTCTGGCCGCTGTTGTATGAAACACTCTTAACTAAAGGCATCCAAGGACCGAGGCAGATACGCAGCACAGGGAGGCTAACAGGAGCATCTCAGACGTCTCTGCACCCTAAGGCTGTCAGTATTCACAGGACGGGGCGCCTTTCTTCCTTAAACCTTAGGCTAAAGCTGTGTTGCTAGGGCTGACGCCTTCTTCAAATTAAAGTCACCTTTGTCATGTATTTTTCCCTTCGATTCTCAGAGCTCTAAGTCCTCACCGCTGGGGTCCCCAGGTAGCCCTAAATTAACATCATAACCATCTTTGTCCCCAAGAAAGAAAGTCCATTCTATGGGAAATTTAACTCTCCTAGTCCCACTTCTCCTTCTAGGCCTCGGCTCTGCCCGTTCATAAACACAGCCAAAAATCTCTTTAAAGGATTTTCCCAAGCAAGATAGCAGATTTCCTCCAAGGATAAATCATATACCATCACTGGGAGAGGGAAACAGCTGCAGGAAGATCTTAAATGATACTTACATGAATACGAACATATATATACATATACATGTATGTCTTACTACTACACTTTAAATTAAAAAATCTAGGCTGGGCATGGTGGCTCATGCCTATAAATCCCAGCACTTTGGGAGGCAAAGGCGGGTGGATCATGAGGTCAAGAGATCGAGACCAGCCTGAGCAACATGGTGAACCCCGTCTCTACTAAAAATACAAAAATTAGCCAGGCGTGGTGGCGGAGCCTGTAATCCAGCTACTTGGAAGGCGGAGGCAGGAGAATGGCTTGAACCCAGGAGGCAGAGGCTGCAGTGAGCCGAGATCACACCATTGCACTCCAGCCTGGGCAACAGAACGAGACTCTGTCTCAAAAAATAAAATCTATTAATATAATTTTTGACAAACTAAAGAAAGAATACTCTTATTTGGAGACCAAGTTCTGTAGTGAGTATTGTTTTAAAAACTATCGTCCTATTCTTTAAACTATGCTGTCTAGTTTCAGTTTGGTTTGGATCTCTCAAGTGGTATTTCAAGTGATGATGGTAAACTCTCCAAGAGTTTCTCTGGAGACAGACGTTATTTTGTTGTAAAAGATCTTTTAGGGCAACATTGAGCCTTTATCTCTATTGTCTTACCATCTCTCTGAGAGTTCCTACTTTTTTCAGTTCCTCTTAAAGTATGAGACGCTTGAGGCTGAGGACTCGGTTCATTAACTTAATACTTTTTGTGTGTATCTCATTTTACATTTAATCATTGTAACATGGCTCTGATGCTGATACTATTTTTATTTTGAAGCCAGTCCATCAACAGATATTAACTGGACATCTGCTACATGCCAGACAGCAAATAAGACGGAGTCTTGTCCTTGAAGAGCTTATATTCAATAAGCAGTTGAACTGCATTCAGCAGACCTGAGACCAACTACCTCATTTTCTGGGCAAAGACACTGAGGCTCCAAGAGTTGAAGTGTTTTGTTCACGGCCAGCTAACGAGTCAGGTCAGAACCAGGACTGAACCAAGTCTGTGAGGCTCGTGGTGTTCCTTATGCTGCAGGATGAAATTGCACAGCCCACAGCTTTCCTGTAGGTATCTGTGTGATGGTGCGGTGAAAAATCTGCTTGGAAAAAATACGCTGATGAGACGCTTAGGGTGGAGATGGAGATCTCAGGGGCATGGTCAACAAAAGATTCTATTCATTAGATTAGGAAAGTCTCCCCAACAAAGAAAAAGATGAGAAAGTAGGCATAAACAAATAGGAGAAGGAGAGTGGGGACCATAAGGGTGTTGAGCAGTCTACCAGTCAGTTCAGTGGCTTGTAACGCCAAGCCGCCGGTAAGGTCTGCTAAAACAGCCATGAGTGCTTGGTACGAGTGCAGCCAAGTTCTGTGGGGTGTGAAGTACGTGCAGTTGAAGAAGACTTCTTTCTGAAAAATTGCATCAAGCCACCAGGGAAGCCAACAGAAACAGTGTCAGAAGGAACCTGTGTGAGAACCTGTGAAGATTATATCATAAGCTCATCAGCCTTCTGTGAATTCACCTCTGAGAGGATCCAGGTACATTCAGAGGGCGTGGAAAATGGTGAAGGGACAGGATGCAACGTCTGGGTGGAGATGGGGCAAAGCAGCAGGGTACGTATACGCTGTGGGAAGCACTTGGCCTGGGAATGCAACTTCTCATAAAGTAGCAGAGATCTGAAGAGGGGTTTGGACCGCCCTCCGGAGCCGCATGGGGTGTGTGTATGTTGTGCGATACGAGTGAGGTGAAGTTAATCTTGTCTACGGCTCTCAAGACAGTAGATCCCTTGCTATTACAAGGGATATTAATTTATTTGTTAAATAAATTAACAAATAACCCAGGTGTGGTGGCATGCGCCTATAATCCCACCTAATCAAAAGCCTGAGCTGGGAGGATCGCTTGAGCCCAGGAGTTTGAAACCAGCATTGGCAACTTAGTGAGACCCTGTTTCTAAATAAAATAAAATAAAAATCAACTAACAAATGAAATGGTTACTGTTTCTTTTTATGCATTCGATGCTCCAGTCAAATTGAAATACTCATTGTTTTAATAATGTACAAATAAATATATTTTTATACCTGAAAAATTCAGAGAAAATAACAAGGTGCATTAACAGGAAGGTCCATGGTGATGGTGGAAAAATTATTCAAGATTTTGGCCTAATGGTGATTGATTCCCAAAACGAAGACTGACATATCTTTTATAGGTGGAAATCTAATGGACCAGTTATTATTAGGTACAAAATTAACTTATACAGAAGCATTTTTGGAGCACCTAGCTGTGTTCCAGATAACAGCAAGATAATGAAAAATAAGGTAATAATTCTCCCCTCAAAGAGTAGACCATTTAAGGGCTATCTCAGCATTTTGGGAAAAGGCAGGAAGATAGGATTGAAAAATCACTGGATTCTTAAGGAAGTCCTGCCATTAACTAAAGGCAGCAGCTTAAGCTTGGCAGAGTCAGCTATTTAAATTCACTGGACATTGTACTGAAGGTAAGCTGGCTGTTCTTCAATCCATTTCGTCTTCCTCTTGGGTACACAGCAAAACTAGATTTTCTAGTCTCTCTTCCAGTTAGGTGTGCCAACGTGAAAGAGTTCAGAACAATGAAAAGCGGTTAGAAGTAACTGTACCTTGAGGAGTTACCCTTAAGAACCTCTCACAGGAAATCTACATTCTTTCTACTACGGTGACAATCTTGGGAGCATTGTGTAGAAATGGAGCCAGGAGATGGAAGAAATCTATGTCCCCGAATTATGGCTTTGAAAGTAAGAAAAGATATCTACCAATCAAGAATACTTATTTCGGACATGTGTGGGAAATAGATGTCTATTGTATTAACCCACTAAGATTTTGGGTTTTTGACAGCGACTACATTATCCTGATTCAGGGCTCAACAAACTGTGACCCAGAGTTCAAACTCAGCCCATGGCTTACTTTTGTATAGCCCATGAGGCAATTTTAAATTGTTTTACATTTTTATGAGGTTATTGGGAGAAAGATGCAACAGCAACCATATGTGGCCCACAAAGTCTAAAATATTTACTATGTGGGCTTTTATCTTTAAATTTTTTTTCAACATGGAGTCTTCCACCATCGCCCAGGCTGAAGAGAAGTGGTACAATCTCAGCTGACCGTAACTTCTGCTTCCTGGGTTCAAGCAATTCTGCTGCCTCAGCCTCCTTGAGTAGCTGGGATTACAGATGTGTGCCACCATGACCGGCTCATTTTTGTATTTTTAGGAGAGACTGGTCTCGAACTCCTGACCTCGTGATCTGCCCTGCTTGGTCTTCCAAAATGCTGAGATTACAGGTGTGAGTCACTTTGCCAGGCCCACTATGTGGCCTTTTATAGAAAAAGTTTGCCAATCTCTATTTTAACCCATACAGAAATTTCATATAACAGAGATGTTCCAGACAGATATGACGTCCTCAGCTGGGCATGGTGGATCACACCTGTAATCCCAGGACTTTGGGAGGCCAAGGCCGGTAGCTCACCTGAGGTTAGGAGTTTGAGACCAGCCTGGCCAACTGGTGAAACTTTGTCTCCACTAAAAATACAACAACTAGCTGGGTGTGGTGGTGCACGACTGTATCCCAGCTACTTAGGAGGCTGAGATGGGACGATCGCTTGAACCTGGGAGGCAAAGGTTGCAGCGAGCCAAGATCGCACCCCTGCACTCCAACCTGGGCAACAGAATTAGACTCTGTTTCAAACGAAACAAAACAAAAAAACCACAACAGATAGGAAGTACTCTAGTTATATTACAAGTTACTGTTCATATGCAAATATATTTAAATATATTAAAAAAGAAAGATAAGATTTACACTTCCAGAAAAAGTGGAATAATAGACTGATTCTACCTTCTGATCTGAAACAGTTGTTTTTTTTTTGGAGACTCTCGCTCTGTTGCCCAGGCTGGAGTGCACTGGCGCCATCTCGGCTCACTGCAAACTCCACCTCCCAGGTTCCAGCAATTCTCTTGCCTCAGCCTCCCAAGTAGCTGGGATCACAGGCGCCCGCCACCACATCTGGCTAATTTTTGTATTTTTAGTAGAGATGGGGTTTCGCCATGTTGGCCAGGATGGTCTCAAACTCCTGACCTCAGGTGATCCATCTGCCTTGCCCTTGCAAAGTGCTGGGATTACAGGTGTAAGCCCTGTAATCCCAGCCCTGAAACAGTTTTTAAAAAACCTAAAAACTCAAATATATGGTTTTTAAGACATTGAATATTAGTCAATGAAGAAGTGACCCTAAGAGATAGGAGACAAATGAGGTGAGCTGTGTGATAAGTCAGCCTGTTGCCCGAGAGAACTTCCCGGCCTCCTGTGCGGGTGTTGGGTGGCGGGTGTTGGGGGATCTGAGGTAGTCCAGCTGGCTGTTTGCACTGAGGAGGCTGAGTTGGCTAACCTTCACAAGGCAGGGAATTAGGTTGAGGGCTGTGTGCAGAAAGAACTGCAGCAAGGTGCAGAAATCCCCTAAGTATGCTGTTGATCGCTGATTAACATATTCATGTGAGAAAATTACTTGAGTCTGGGGGAAAACCTGTCCAAGAAGAGTAGAGGAAACAATCCCTGGAGTGCATGCAGCCAGGACTGGGAAGAGTTTCTATTCCCACTAGACATAACAGAAAACCTCATAATACATGGGACATCTGGTAGAGCATTCGAGGGCTTTGCCTTAACAGTAGGATGCAATAGTCCTAGACTAGGTGCTGTTCTAGCTTACTCAACAGAGCTCAAAAGCAAGATCCAGGAAGATTAAACTTTCTCCATGTAATTCACCTGCATCCCAAAACACAACTCAAGAATATTTGTAGGAAAATAAAACGATCTAATTCCTAGAAAGGTAAAATTTACAATGTCAGGCATCCAATAAAAAATTACTTCTCAAAAGAAGACATTTCTGCAGCCAACAAACATGAAAGAAAGCTCATCATCAGTGGTCATTAGAGAAATGCAAATTTCGCTTCACAGTGAGATACCATCTCATGCCAGTTAGAATGGCGATCATTAAAAAGTCAGGAAACAACAGATGCTGGAGAGGATGTGGAGAAATAGGAATGCTTTTACACTGTTGGTGGGAGAATAAATTAGTTCAACCATTGTGGAAGACAGTTTGGTGATTCCTCAAGGACCTAGAATGAGAAACACCATTTGACCCAGCAACCCCATTACTGGGTATATACCTAAAGGATCATAAATCATTTTACTATGAAGACACATGCACACATATGTTTATTGCAGCACTATTTACAATAGCAAAGACTTGGAACCAACCCAAATGCCCATCAGTGATAGACTGGATAAAAAAATGTGGCACATAGACACCATGGAATACTATGCAGCCATAAAAAAGGATAAGTTTATGTCCTTGCAGGGACATGGATGAAGCTGGAAGCTATCATCCTCAGCTGACTAACACAGGGACAGAAAACCAAACACCACAAGTTCTCAGGGGATTTGAACAACCAAAACACATGGACACAGGGAGGGGAACATCACATACTGGGGCCTGGTGGGGGATGGGGGGCAAGGGGAGGGAGAGTATTAGGACAAATGCCTAATGCATGTGGGGCTTAAAACCTAGATGACAGGTTGATGGGTGCAGCAAACCACCCTGGCACATGGATACCTGTGTAACAAACCTGCACGTTCTGCACATGTATCCCAGAACTTAAAATACAAAAAATGAAAACAATGACCATACCCAACAAGAAATGGTTGAAGGACTTAGAAAGGCACTTTATCAGAGAAGATACAGGGACGGTAAACAAGCATGTGATATGTGATGGATGTTCCAATTCATTAGTCATTAGCGAAATGCACGTTAAAACCACAATGAGACTCACTACACTGCCTATCAGGGTGTCTAGATTTAAAGACTGTCTACGTTTTGCTGAGGATATGGAGCACCAGGAACTATCTTACACTGCTGGTAGGAATGTAGAATAGTATAACAACTTTTTGAAAACTGGTGTATTTTAAATCACACTTAGAACACTTATTGTATGACTCAGCCATAAATACTAGGTGTTTGTCCCGGTAAAATGGTAGCTTATCTCTGTACAAAGATACACACATAAATTTTCCTAGCATCTTTATTTGTAATAGCCCCAAGCTGGAAACCACCCAAATGTTTGTCAACAAGGTGATGAATAAACAAGCTGTGGTAAATCTTCATGTACTGTTTGCTACGCCTGCCATTACCAAACACCCCTGAGCGGCTTAAACAACAGAAATGCATTTTCTCAGCGTTCTAAGGCCGGAAGTCCGAGATCAAGACGTCAGTAGGTCTGGTTTCTTCTGCGGCTGCCTCCTTTGTTCTCATTGCGTTCCCTCAGCGCGTCCTGAGGTCTTCGGCGTTCCCTGCGCCAGTCCAATGGACCTAATGCTTCTTGGGTATCTAGTCTCCTCTTTTTATAAGAAAGCAGTCAGGAAGGATTAGGGCTCACCTTCATGGCCTCATTTCAACTCAATTATCTCTTTAAAGACCCTGTCTCCCAATTTAGTCACATCCTGAAGTATTAGATCTTAGGGCTTCAGTGTAGGAGTATTGGGAGGACGCCATCCGGGCCGTAACACTGAGTGTTAGAATTCTACTCAGCAAGAAAACGGAAAGAACTATGGACACGTGCTACGACGTGGATGACTCGCAAAACAATTATGCTGAATGTAATAATGAGACTGGAAAACGTATATACTGTGCGGTTCCATTTATACAAATTTCAGCAGCTGCAGACGACAGTGACAGAAAGGGTCATGGGTGGCGTGGGGATGGGAGGGGTGGGAGGGAGACTGCAAAGGGCAGGAGGAGACCTGGGGGTGACGGGGGTCATTTTCAAGCTTGTGCTGACGGTTTTATGGACGTCTGTGTATACATACGTCAAACTGTTGCACACTGCAAACTTTCAATATGTGTCGTTTATTGCATTTCAATTGAACCTTAATAAAAGCGTAGTTTAAAGAGCGATTGTGTCATAACTTCATTTCTGACCTGAAGCAGGCCTGCGTTCACGTTGCAGTTTTGTTATTCTGATGATCACAATGAAGGTGACTACCGAACAGTGGCCTGTGTGGGTGAAGCACAGCGGTCTGGGTCCGTCTGTTCTGAGCCCGGCTGTCTGGCCGGCGTCGCGCGGCCGCTCCTTCCCCTGGAGGAAACGCCTCCGCCCTTCCGGTAACGCCCCCTCCCTGTCCTCGTCGGGGGACGCGGGAGGAATCCCCGCTGTTTTCCACACTGCTGATTGGCTGATGGCTGGGCGCTTGAACCTAGTCTGTCCAATCAGATTACTTCCTTGCCGTTTTTCTTCCCAAAACGGTGGTGTGTCGCCATGCTGGAGACAGGCTACGGGGTGAAGAGTTCCTGACCGGCGGTTTCCATGGAGACAGGCTACGGGGTGAAGAGTTCCTGACCGGCGGTCTCCATGTTCCCTTCCACCTGGAGGAAGTCGGTATGTGCTGAGAGAGAATGAAGCCCACGCAGAGAGAGGCACACACGACGGCTGGGGAGAGAGGTCTGGCATTGTCTGAGGCCCTGGTTTCATGGATTCTGAGAATAAGTGATATCCCTGATCTTTCCATAATGTTCACTTCCGCACGTTTCCTTATATTTTTTGTGCTAATAATTTCCTCATTTATCAAGTTAATTCAAGTTAGACTCCTGTCATACCAAACACTGTCAACTCTTTATTATGTATTTAAGACATATATTTCTAATTTCTCTTTCAATGCCTGAGATCCTGACACATCCCTGAGTAAATAATTGGGCGTAGGTTTGACCAAATCAACAAGTCCATTTAATTCAACACGTTTATCAAAGACCTGCCAAGCCCAAGGCATTGTATTACATGCTGAAAGACAGTCTCATCAAGACTGCATTTAAACCACTACTCGGAATTTGAACAGCTAAATAATTTTGAGCTATTTCACTATAAATAATTCTGTGGCAAACTCCCAAGTGTACATTGCTGAAAAAATAGATGGAGACCCAAATTGAACTCATTAGAAGTATATGACCATAGGGAAATGAAAATCATTCAATGATAACTTTTATTTTCTTAGCATTCCCCGGTTCTGAATCAGCTGTGGAGTAGAACTGGCTCTTAGACTTTATCTTTTATGGTAACTTACACCGTAATCAAGAAAAAGCTTTTTGGTTCCAAGGACTTTTAATTCAATAAGATACTCTGAATTCAGTCATCCGTTTCTCTCTGTTGCCCCGAAGCACCAGGAATTAAAGAAACAGCAAATGCTGTAGCTCTTCATTACCATGCTTTTGTTTGGTTTCATTTATTTATTTATTTTTAATTTGTCAGCACAGGACAGCTGATTGGCTATTTTCTTAGTGGTTTAAGGAGTAAATCACCAGGTCTTCCACGCCACTGCAGGGTTTTTAAAGTGTGGTGGTGTTTCTTGATAACAGAGCTGAGTATCAAGGGCACGCTTCTCCCTCGTATAGGGGTAAATAGTCATGGTGAGAATGTCTTAGAAATGATCAGATCACAGCAAGTAGAACACGAGGCAGGGAATAGGTGCTTAATACCTCGCTACCAACTGATTACATAGTGAGAGGTATTCAGAAAATGTATACCTGATATTCACATATGACACTACTTCTATTTTAAAGCTTGTTAAGAAATTCGAAGGTTTCAAGTTTTTGTTTTGTTTTGTTTTTTGGAGCAAGCATGAGTTTGTTTCTCTGCTTTTGCCTTAGTACCAAATCCGAACTATCTCTAACTCATCAGTCCAGGAGAGCAGCCTGATGCCAAAATGTAATTTTTGTAATATTTCTCATATTATCAGACTGGAATGCCTACTCCCATAGGGCCCTTTGCCATCACTAAAATACCTTACTTTTCCATCTATTGCTCCCTTTGATTAGTCACACAATTTAGAAGTGATGACACCTCTTTTCTTAACTCACTTTTTAAAAAATTACATAAGCAATATGCTTTTTATAGTATACATGTTTTGTTAGGCAGTTTTTTGCTATAAAGAAATACTGGAGGCTGGGGAATTTATAAAGAAAAGACGTTTAATTGGCTCACGGTTCTGCAGGCTGTGCAGGAAGCAAGGCGCTGGCATCTGCTTGGCTTCTGGGGAGGCCTCGGGGAGCTTTTACTCACGGCAGAAGGTGAAGCGGGAGCAGGCGTCTCATTGCAAGAGCAGGAGTAAGAGAGAGAGGTGGGGGTGCAGAGGTGCCTCCCATTTTTAAACCATCAGATCTCACCTGAACATATCACCAAAGGGATGGTGCTAAGCCATTTGTGATGGATCTGCCCATGATCCAAACACCTCCCACCAGGCCCCACCCCGAACACCGGGGATTCCGTTTCAACATGAGACTTGGTGGGGAAACAGATCCAAACCGCATGAAACATGAGAAAATGAAGATAACCCCCTACTTCCTACAAAGAAAGAAAAATTACTTTTTATTTCCCTGCCTAGAGTTAACAACATCTTATTTCATTTTCTTTGCTTCTTTTCTCCTCCTTCTTTCTGTCTCTGCCCATTACACACACACATAAACATACACGCACACACACACACACACACACACACACATTTATTGTACAGTACATGCCTGCATGTTCCAAACTGCAATGGAATTGTGCTGTTTACTCCATATCATAAAAAGTTTTGATGTCAATGAAAACGCACATACGCCACCCCATTATTATTTCTAATGACAGTTCAATGTTTCATTGTGCAGTTATAATTCAATATAACTTCCAGAAAAATTTAAAATAGGATCAAGACGAAGTGTGGTCTTTAGGATAAAAGGTGAAATATGATCAAGATGAGGTTTGGTTTCTTTGGATGCCTCCTAGTCCTCTTTACTTAGACTTGACTGTGTCTTACAATCTCACTGTTTCATTTCCCACCAGTAAACCAGGACACTAAATTTACCCAGCACATGCCACAGAGCTGGCAGGTGGAATTAATTAATACTTTCAAAAATAATTTAGAAAGTGAAGATTGAAGGACTGACCTGGCAAAAGTGTAAACTAAGAAAGACTGATCTTGAGTCTCTGTTTACTTATATGTTAAGTAAAGTTTGTAATATGTTAATATCAATATTGCAGGATTGTAATGAGGATAAAAGTTAGGTCATGTTAAGAAAACATCAACCACTGACAATGAAACCTAAAAAGAATTTGGTGAACATTTGTATCCTAACTGGGAGCTCTGCTTTTCTACTCTAAGTCTTTGCTTTCTCTTCCTCCTTTGTCAACTTTTCCCCCTTGTCCTACCTCTGGTCCCAGGAACCTTGTTTTCTGTCCTTCCCGTCAAAAGCTCAGCTTTCAGATCCTTCATCATAAAGTGTCAACACCTAGTAGGTACTTAAAGAACATTTTAACAGGTAGCAGATTTTCAGTTGCCCGGATTTGTAGATATCTGCAGCTGGGTGGGGTGAAATAAGACCCGCTGAGTGGGTGTTCACTTACCTTGCTTACCTGTTTACCTGGCCTGAGTCTGCCATGATGACTGTTAATAGTGGGGTTGATATTCAGGGCATTTAGCAACAGTTCTTCCCCATCGGAATGGACGCTGACCGCTAACAAGTGATTTGGCCAGACAGTGTCCACCGGCTGTATGTGAACCTTGGCAAACCGTGTTTAACACACTCTCGTGCTCTTTACTTTGTTACCTGAGCTATTCACTTTGTGGTGGGATCTATAGAGTAGCAGAAATAATCTGAGATTTGGGCTTCCATTCAAATCCTGGCTCTTCTATGACCTACTTGCGTAATTTGGGCCAGAATTTTCTTATCTCTAAAGAAGAATTATACTACCTACTTCACAGAGTTTGTTTGTTTTTGGTGAAGCTCAAAAGAGATTCCTCTATGAGAATTTTTTTATAATGAGAAAAATGTGATAGAAATACTAGCTGCTATGGTTCAGGAGTTCCACTTTCTCTATATGTGACAAAGACAGCAGCAATGATGCACAAAAGCTATAGATTAAGAAAGATTCCAGATTTAGTATAAATGAGAGTTTGTATTTTAAGGCTTAGTGAGATGGGGTAAAATGTATATTTCTGGGTACCCATAGCTCTTCCTCGTCTATGAAATAAGATTGTCCTAAATCATTCTAAGGTCCCTTCTAACTCTTCAAATCAATCATTTCAGGGCTTTTTATTAGGCAATTTCTTTGGGGGTTTGAGTCTTCTTTGCCAGGGTACTCAGACTCACTTTAATTGAGTGCAGCTGCTGGGAATTAGTTACCCCTCTGCTTAAAGGCCAGGCTTGAACAATTCTGTTCTGAATCCATGAGCGGCCCAGAGAATGAAGGAAGCTGACAAAAGGTTTCAGGTTTCCCAATCAGACTTTCCTGTGGTCCTATCCACACCAGCTCTTGTGTGCTTTTTCCCTGAATGACTCAACTCTGACCCGCCATGCAGTGTTTGATATTTATATTTCTGGAAATGGTTAGCCACATTACTAGGTAATAAGGTTGCAAACTCAAGTCTCCCTTGTAATCCAGGTCAGATGTTGTCCTGGGAGTGGGTGGGAAGGTAGAGAGAGGCCAAGACTGAGGCTGCTGTGCCTCAGGGCAGATGACGAGATCAAGTCTGGCTGCCTGCAATACTCCCTGGCACTTACCTCTATTTTGGTTAAGGACCTCCTGAGCTCTTAGTTCAAGTTTTTTGGTCTTTTACTTACATTTGCATGGCACTTTCATCTTTTCAACTGTTATCAGTACTCCATATTTAAATGGAGTTTGCCTTAAAAGATGGAATATTAGCCTGGAAAGAGAGTCACAGGATCAAACCATCCAACCTACTCCTTTGGAGAAGAGGTAATGTACATGGAGAAAAGTTTCTTGACTTCCTGGGCTACAGAGCTGCTAAGTGGAAGAGAGAGGTCTCAAGGGCCTGGTTTCCTGATGCGAAGTCTGCTGGTTTTCAAGACAACGTTCTGTGTTAATTCCTGTTGGTGTGGTTTGCCCTTGGACACTTCTGATGCTCTCAGTTGGCTTCATCCATCCGTCTGTTCCAAATAAACACTGTTATTCCCAACACACACACATCCTGGGACTTATCCACGTACAGGAATCTAAAGGTGCTCAGGATGTAGCAAAGCCCCAGGGAAGGAAGGAAGGGCAGGGGGATAAAAGGGACGGGAGTGAGGTTGCTGCGGACAGCCCAGTTCACACTGGCACAGCCACAGGTACTTCCATATTTTAAGTCTTCCCTTGGGATGGCCCAGGGTGGTGGGCCAGCTTCCCCCTCTCTTTGCTCCTCCTGCAGAGGCACCTGGAGCTAGAGGGTTTGCTAGTTTCAAGACCCCACCTACATTTCCTATCCTGGGTTGCCCACAACATCAGGGACTGACTTGTAATGGCAGGAGCCGGCTGATCAGTTGCAAGTTCCTGACATCTGGTAATGGAGAGGAACGAAGCGTTGGAGGCCAGATAGGGAACAGCCAGGCCCCATGGGGGAAAGTGAAATAGGGCAGAAGTGGCTGGGAAGGAAGACCGAGAAACACGCAGAAGACATGTTCAGACATACCTACACTCTCACGAGCAGGAAGAGGTGGAAAGAGCCCACAGAACCTGTGCTACCCCCAAACACCCGTCACTTCCCTGGGGCCTCCGTGAGGTTGACTAAACTGCTATCCATTCCACCGCCTTGGAGGTCCACATGTCATCGAAGAGCTCAGAGTCTAAAGGAGGGAGCTCTGTGGAGCAGCGCGGGGGCTTCGGCGGCTGCCTAACCTTCAGGATCACTGCGGCCTCTTGTTCAACGTGCAGTTTCTACAGTCGCTTGGCTCCTCTGAAAATAACCTAATCACCTTTGGGCTCCTCTATTAATAAGCTATACACCAGATTCTCAGGACAAGGGACATGTGGGGAAACTGACGGGGAGAAACTGATGAGATATGGAACCACGTGATCCTGTTTAGCTTTGTAATCTCCAGCAAGTGTTTTCTGAACTGGAAACAGACAGGAGGTACAGTAATGAGTTCAAAGGTGTGGCTCTGGAGCCAGAAGGCCTGGGTTTGAGATCCAGGCTCTGCTGCTTATTAGCCTTGCGACATTAGGCAAGTTATTTAACATCTTCCCCCCTCAATTTCCAATCTGTGAAATCATGATCATGACTAAGTACTTTTCTTATTTTTGTGAAGACTGAGCTATGACTTAACTAACTTGGAAAGATACCTGGGTCACTGAAAGACTACATAAGCATTTGCTGTTAGTATTAAACAGTGGATAGTGATGTTATTTCACATTTTGTCAGGATTTGTGTGAGAGGATGTAGATAGATTGCTTCGTGCAAAGTTGATACTCAATAAACGGTCCCTACTTTCTTATGAGCTATGTACATAAGAATGTTTACAAACGTTATTTACATGGGAGCATATTGTCATATTGTAAACTGAGTACATAAGTCCTAAAGAGATCTCAGGTAAAGAAAGAAGATCCTAGAGTCTTCTGCAAGCCTAATTTATAAGTCAGTGCATCAGCTGAGCCCATCGGGCTAAATTACAGCTGCTCGAAGGGGAGATGAGTATACCCATTGTATTATGAGTATATTCATTGAAAGTAATGGCAAAAACCACAATTACTTTTGCACCAACCTAATATGAAGGATAGTGTGGATAAGCAAGGCTGGAGGCAATTGTTATCAGCTCTAATCAACTCAGATCCTCAAGAAAAATCAAATGGGTTTTAAAAACCTAGCTCATTCGAAACTGCCAAAGTGTACCAGAACAGCTCCGGAAATCCCATCTGTTTCATATTTACAGAACTCCTCATTCCTTCAGTCTGGGCACAACTGACTCACTTTTCATTGTGTTCCTATGGCAGAGTGTCTTGTCATTTCCAGAGAAACCAGACGGCAGGTTTTATGTGTGTGCGAAATGCGCGTGTCCGCTTTTGTAATTGGTGAGGCTGTCTAAGGATTTGATTCCTTGTGAGCCACATGGGAAAGGGATTATATAATTGAGCAAGTTTACAAATGTATATTTTAACGTGAAGTAATGATATCTGGACCATAAACTATACTTTTCTTTTGCTCACAGGCACCCTGTGGAACTGTAGTATAGGAAAGGTTCTGAGAGTTTGGGTGGGCTCTCTAGTCACACTGCCTGGCTCTATCCTTGTCCTATCACTTAGTAGCCAGGTGACTTTGGGCTAGTTACTTAATTTCTTATTTTTTTTTTCCTTTTTGAGACGAAGTCTTGCTCTTGTTGCCCAGGCTGGAGTGCAATGGTGCGATCTCAGCTCACTGCAACCTCCACCTTCCAGGTTCAAGTGATTCTTCTGCCTCAGCCTCCCGAGTAGCTGGGATTACAGGCATGCGCCACCACGCCTGGCTAATTTTGAATTTTTAGTAGAGACAGGGTTTCTCCATGTTGCTCAGGCTGGTCTCGAACTCCCGACCTCAGGTGATCTGCCCGCCCTAGCCTCCCAAAGTGCTGGGATTACAGGCGTGAGCCACCGTGGCTGGCCTAGTTACTTAACTTCTGTGTGTCCCAGTTTCCTCATGGATAAAATGGTTAAAGTAAGAGTACCTATCAGTATTAATTAAAACTACCTGCTGTTACAATCTCCCAAATCTTAGAATAATGAATATTTATTTCTTGCTCACCATGGTCTGCTGGGCATCATGGTTTTTTTTAGGTGGCTCCCTTCCAAGTAGTGATTTAATCTAGATCTCTTTCATCATGGGACTTTGTTATCCCCTAGGGCTGTGCTCTCCGGTATGGTCACTAGCAACACGGGGCTTTTAAAATTTAAGTTAATTAAAATAAAATATTAAACTTCACTTATGCTAGTCACACCTTAAGTGCTTGTCAGCTATATGTGTCTAGTAATTGCTACACTGAGCAGCACAAATATAAAAAGTATCCATCTGTTAAAGAAAAAATTATTCAGTGACACTTTTAAAAGCATGATAAGGGAGACATTACGCAGGGTCATTGTCGTACTGATAAGGACCATGGCAATGGGGTCTTGCACTCAGAAGGAGATTGAGTTCCGCTATGAATACAGCATGGGTAAGTAGGGATTTATAGCCAAGAAACAGGGTGTGGATCAGTGGCTGGAAAATTACTAAAAGGCAACATCAAGGGTAAGGGGGATTATGGCTCAACCCAACTCAAAGGGTTATTGCTAAGGACAGCCAGTGTTATCAGATATTACCTGGGGGATAGTGGAGGATCAGAAACGTCCTCAGATATTGAGGGTGGGGAGTTCTTGCTAAAGTGATTTGGCCAGGCTCTTGCGAAAACTGGATTTTACGAGGAAGTGCACAGATAGGCCTAGGAGAAGGTTCGGGAGCCTCCGTTTGTTCAAGCAAAGAATCTTCGCCCCATCGTCACGGCAAGTTTTATTCTGCAGCGATTCCTTAGGGCTTCCTTGGAGTTCCCCGCTGCACTGCTTTCATTTACCCAGCGAGGGAGCACACAGCCCTCCTGGGCTCTTGAAGCACTGTAGGAAAGGGCTTTAGGATTTTTCCTCTTCTATATCATACTAGGCTCAGGGCCTGGTTATCAATAGATCAAAGGATTGTGTTTTCTGACCATAGAAGATACAATACGATCTGAGTTCTCTAGGCTTGCCTTTTGATATTGTGCAAAATTACAGAATGTGCTCTTTCTGGTTCTTGACATAGCCTGCTTTCAAGACTATTTGCTGAAAAATGTTATTTGAATATCAGAAGCTGAGTGTTAGTTTGTTTTTTCTCTTTGCTTTCCCTTAACACGCTCCCCACCCCTGCCGCAGAAGAAAGTCTCCCTCGGCCTGGAGAGAAAGCACATTTCTGTTTTTCATACTGTGATCCCTGTTAACACATCTTGCCTCAGTTGATGAATTTCTGCTTCTTTCACAGGGGTCAAACATCAGACTAAATGTGGACCAGTGTGCTTCAGACTAAGACCGCAGTCATACGATGCAATCAGATTGTCTTAGTTAACCAGTTAGTGACAACGGAGCAATCCAGTTGTTTTCTTGGCCCTGTGCATCCAATTCTATGACTGTGATTTCTCTTTTGAAGAAGTTGCACTTTGTTTTCAGGAAGGCAAACTCTTAGGTGCCTTCCCACGTCATTTTCTGTCTTCAAAGTCATACTAGAGAATATATTAGGAATTTTCTATATTAATCATATATTTGCCTCTTAATATTATAACAATATTTTATTCATTTTCATACATCATTTGACTCTTCTACCCTCATTCTTTTGTTCTAATTTGATTGTATGTTGGCCCAGAACACTGAGTGAAGGAGGCATGCAATTGCTGTTTTGAGGATAACCAGCAGGCCAAAGTCAGTTTACACTTGATGGATTTCCAGCTGCAGAGGAGTTGGTGAAATTGTCATTGGATTTTCTAGTCTGAAGTATTATGCAATTTTGTGTTACCACATGTTGAATAAGATTGAACTAACTGAGCACTTGCTATGTGCAGAGCATTGCCAATAGAGAGCTAAAAAAAAGAAAAAAGGCATGTCACATCAGCATTTATTTCCTTCATGGCACTTACTGCATTATCTGATTATCTTGTTTATTTACGTGTTTACTTACACATTGTCTGTCTTGTCCACTGGAAATGAAGACATTCTCCCTCTCTGTTTTTGTGGTTATAAAGCCGGCACCTGGCACAGTGCCTGCAACATAGAAAGTTCAAAATACAGTTTGTTATCTGGCCAGAAAAAAGATGTTTATCTTCTCTGGTAAGAATGTTTTTTTCTTTCAAATCTCCCATCTCACACACTTGTCCTGCCCAATTATCCTTCGGTGGTTTAAGCAGCTCTTTCCTCCTCTGATTTCCCAGTGATGACTCTTAGTACGCGTCATATGATGTATTATTCTACACCAGTTTATAATGATTCTTTTATTCTCATTTAGGTTATATTTCTCTTACTTATTTCCGTATTGATACATGCGACAGCATCTGTAAAATATAAAACACCTTTACAGGTATTACCTGTGATGACTGTTGTAAGCTCCTTGAGATCAGTGGTGCTAGGATACAATTTCTCTTATTAAACCTTAGTGACTGATCCCTGCGTTATGTAGATGAATAATTAAATTAGCAACGATATGGTTTGTATCTCTAGAGATGAGGACCAATCATAATCCCAGCTCCAGTTTAAAGATTATTCTCAACTGTATTTTTGTCCTTAGGTAAACCCCTCCTATTAGCTTCATCAAGAGCTTTTATCGTCTTTTCTTGGCTTTCAAACCAACAGGAATTTTCAGCTGAATATAGGGCAGATTTGCTGTTCAGCGTCAACTTGCTTGAGGCGGGAGTGGGAGCAACTCCCTTGCTGAAGGAGACTACAGGGAAGTCCTCCAGAAACTCTGGGGACCTAGTCACATTAACAGGCCACAGCAGGCTCTGACTCAGACCTTGGCCCCATCAGGGTGCCTTTGCCAGGGTTGTGAACCACTGGAGTCTTTCCAGGAACAGGACACCTTCCTTCTGTCTTAAAGCTATGCCATGATTGCCCCAACATACTTCTGACTGCCCAAACCTTGCTAACTAGGAGAATCAGGTAGAATTTGAGTGCAGGCTCATTAAGCATGGATGCTTGGATATACACATATATGTACAGCAAGGAGCCATGCTAGGAAAAGGTGCCAGACCCCAGTGCCATGGAATTATGCTGGATTTCTGTGGCAGAAGCATCATGGAAGACCCTTTGCAAGAGAGTGGGCTTTGCCAGAGTGCTCATGCAGAGTCATAAGGATATTCCCTTTTAGCACTTGGTACCAATTACTTTATGCCAACTTGTGAAGCACAGTGCCAAGTTCTATTGCCTGGAATCTCCTTAAAGGTTTGCTCCAACGTTGGCAGAAGCATCCAAAGGCATATTTTCTGTTGTTTATTCTCTTGCTTTTTTTTTTTCCTTTTGAAAATGAGAACCAGAGGTGTAAGTGTTCCATCCCGAAGGAGCAAGATTGTATCAAAAGCAACACTTCCTTCTGCTCACTCATGCAACTCCCATGCATATCCGTCGGTTTTTCGGTTTGTTCTTTTGAGACAGAGTCTTGTCCTGTCGCCAGGCGCCAGGCTGGAGTGCAGTGGTGCGATCTCGGCTCATTGCAACCTCCGCCTCCCGGGTTTAAGCAATTCTCCTGCCTCAGCCTCCCGAGTGGCTGGGACTACAGGTGCACGCCACCACACCCAGCTAATATTTGTATTTTTTTTTTTTTAGTAGAGACGGGGTTTCACCATGTTGGCCAGGATGGTTTCGATCTCTTGACCTCGTGATCTGCCCGCCTCTGCCTCCCAAAGTGCTGGGATTACAGCATCCGTCGGTTTTAATCACACAGCTTCCCACGCTGCTAACTCTGGCGGGGCAATTCTGTTTTGCATGTCTGTATTGCTTCAGGGCACATTTCAGATCAGAACTGGATGGACTCACCTGGCTGGGTAATTTAGACATTTGTGGTTTGCAGTGTTCCAGTGTGCTCCAAGCTATCCCAGCTTGCTGGTTTCTTCCCAGAAAGTGGGAGAAGATTTTATCCATCTGTGCTCTGACAAGAGACATTAGGGCCATAATTTAAGCAGTTTTCCAGAAGTTTGGCAGCAGAAGGTTATGATCTAGCAGGATTCGGTATTGCCTAAGCAAATTCGAATTTGTACTCTGGCTCACTCAGCCCAGTTTAAACCCAGCAGTCTGGGGAGAATGAATCTTTATGAAATAAATGTGGTGGCTTCAGTTTCCTGTCCATGGCTTCCGGAAATGCCCCAGACATTGCCGAATGCTCTAGGTAGACTCTCAGTGCATCCAGACCAGCCTTTTTTGGTTCACTACATACATTTCTGTTTAGAAGCTGCAAGGCTGGACTGATGACCCTGCAATGCGGTTTTATTTCCCTCTAATAACTAGCTGGCTTCACAGGAAGTGAATGTTTGGCTGGTGAAGACAAAAAAGCTGTTCTCCAGCCTCATGCCTCGTGGCTGGAACGTTGCCCGTTTAGGCTTGTGAAGAGTCCATGGAAAACACAGGGAGGCAGATGAGGGGTGGGATCTGTGTATGCACGTGTCCTTCCAACACAGGCAGCCCATGCTTGGCTTATGGGGCTTGGAGCAGGGGCCTTCTTTGATCTGATTCTTGGATCACATATTGATTGAATAAACAACCCCCTCCCCAAACTCTAATACCACTCTAATGCATCCAGCAGACAACCTCTTAGCATCTCTCCAGAAACCCTTCCTTCTTTACTGGGTCATGTTTAGGTCACATTTAGCTCTCGGATAACCTTAAACAACCCGCAGTCCATTTCCTGGTGACTTCGCCTATCCTCTACTTCCTTAAAGGGGCTCTGCTTTTTTCCAGTTGCCACTCATCCTTAATGTGACATTCTCCAGGTCTTCCCTGCACTTCAGAATTCTTTTCTGGACTTTTGAATGCTCTTGTTTTTCCCTGAATTGTTTTCCTGGGTTTTCGTCTTCGCCTCTTACCCTGTTCACAAAGGAGAGGGGCCCGCATTTCACCCCTGCTCTCAGAATGTTTCTCATACTTAACATTCTGTGTTTCTACTGACTTGGAAAAATCGCGTTAGAACCTTCGATCTGGCACAGTTCAATCACATTTTGGCTGGAAATGTTTTACACATTAAAATGATGAAGGATGAAATTATTTGCCAGAAAAAAGATGTTTAAAACGGGAAAAAAAAAAAACCTCAAGAAGGTCTTTCTGGAGCTACTGTATGAAAAACACTCTTGAGTATGTAAAAGCTTCTGAAACACAGCAGGGAGTTGGTGGCTTCACTTTAGAGTCTGTTTAGCAAAGGACAGATTTGTGGTGGCTTGTCATGGCCTTGAGATTTTTGAGAGCAGGTCTTTCCAGAAAGCCTGTCCTCAAAGACAGCACGGCTTCTTTCCCCTTTGGCGAGGACTGACTGCCAAATCTCACCAGGTTTCATACCCAGTGGTGGGAAGTGCCAACTTCTTGGGCTTTGCATAGGCAAATTCCGCCTTCCCTATTTTCTCTCCAGTCAATGCAGCAGTCTGTTTACACTGTGCAGGCGGATACCCATCAGACAGGGTTTTCTGAACCTACTAGTCTATTTAGGATCCAGATTTTTTTTTTTTTTTGACAATACTGCAGCCTAATTAAGCTTGGTTCAATTCAATTTAATTAAGCTTGGTGTAATTCAATTGATTACATTTTAATTCAAATGTTATTGATGCCATGCACATGCCAGGCCTGTGTTAGGCACCAGGGTGCGTGGAGAGAAATGGTCTTTACCCTCACGGAGCTTACTGTCTAGCTTAATTTTCTCGTATTTATCAATTTGATCCTGACAAAGTAGGACAGCAGTATATAATGCTAAAGACTAGATTTCCTTCCATCCATAATAGTTGAGTTGTATAACATGAGTGTCTTCAAAACAAATTCAGGGCTATCTCTTCTGCAATTGGATACGTGAAATAATTTGCACTACAGGTATGATGGGAAATAGGATTCAATTAACGACTTGTGAGAACACTTTGCCAATAATCATGTATGAGAGACTTTTCCCCAACTGGTTGAACCAGAGGCAAGGGAGGAAGTGAGCTGACGATGAGATGTAAAAGCGGAGAGTATATTGAAAAATCCACTTCATATAGTTATTATAAAGTCAGGTGGGAGCAAAATAAAACAAAAAGCACGGTTCGTTTTGGTCCCAGGAACCATCGTTGGTGAGGGCTACGAGGTAAGCATCCAACCTGTTTCCTCTAGCTCGACTTCCAGATGTGTGATACTGGAAACCACTCTGTGGCTTTTTTTCCCAAGCCACTCCCTTTTTGGAGGAAAGAGACATATTCTCCGCACGCAAGTCGGTTCTTGTTTGTTTTGTGTTTTAGCCACGTGGGCCCTTACAAGTCTTTCAGATGACTCAATAGATCTTCATGTAGGAACCTTGGCAAGTGAAGCTGTGGTAGAAGCAAAAGGCAGAGGGGTGGGAAGAATGGAGCAAGAGGAAGGGAGGGTGGGGATGGCAGCCCAGGATGCTCCGTGTGGGTGTGCCCACAGAGGTGAGACACCAGGAAGACTTCGGAAACATTCCATGTGGGCAAAGCCCACACTCATCCTTATCTCCTTTCTGCACAAGCTTACGTACACCCTGTGTCCGCTCTACCTACCACCCTTCACCAATCCATACCTCCTGGCATGTGGGGCTCCCATAACAAACCCCACAACATCCAGGCTGCGTGTATTTCTGTCTAAAGGGAGTACGTTTCTAAAATACTGAGTCTGAATAAGCAACGCAATGAAGCAAGATTTAAAAATATGTTTAAATTTGACTGTCGTTTTCACCGGGTTGGGGAAGGGAGTAAGTATAGACTGTGTTATTCCCTCAGAATCCTCTAGAACCATTACCTTTAATAATGATCTGGAGGGTGGGGTCCCTTTATGAGTTGCAAGGGATTCAGGAAGAGGTGTCTCAGGATGGTTTCTCCTATTACTAATGTATGCTGCTGTGACTTCTGGGTCTTAATTGCAATTTTATAGTCCATTCATCTAACATGACATTATTCTTATAATAAATAAAAATGCCTAACTTCTTTCCTAATTACAGAAGTCATGCATAGTAGGTCATTTGAAAACTTTGGAAAAGTCCTACTAAGAAGCAAAATCAACCATCAACCCATCTCCCGGTTGTTACGTATTGTGAAGATTCGGTGTTTTTCTTGCCAGCCTACGTTTATATTTTCCTCCCCCTAGTCCAATTCATTTTCATGATATTTTTACATATCGGCTAGTGTGACCAGAGTTTGGTTCAGTCAACGATCGCCAAGTGACTAAAAATGTTTATGAAACACTTGCTTAGGAGATTTTTTAGTGGAATTAGCTAATCCTTTTGGGAAACGAAGCATCTGTCTAGAAACAGTCATCATAATTTGGAGAAATAAATCAGCTTACTCTTAATATCACAAATCAGAAATTTTATGCAAATGTCAAACATGCTTTGCCTTGTATTTATTTTTTTCCTTAACTCTTGTTTTTTTCATTTCTTTCTGAATTGATACATTTTTATCTTCTTAGGCGAAAATAAGATAAAAGAAGAAACTGAACTTGGGGTCAGAAAATCTGAGATTAAGTCCTAGCAAGGTTTCTTAAGAACTTTACGACATGGACCCCGATGAACAAATGTGCGTGGGCTCCAGATTGCTCATCTGTAAACTGTGGATAATAGTGACAATCTCACAGTGTTGCTGAGGTGAAGGAGGGCATAGGACAAGATATGTGTGGGTCCCACACAAACTGAAAATACTGTACAAATGACAAGTATTTCATATTATATCCACCTATGAAAATGTGAACACATTTTCCACTGGACACGTCTTTAGGTGAATTGCTCAAAAACCTGGAATGAATTTCAAATGATGATTCCTCCTGTTGCAACTCTCTGTAGGAAACCAGCCATTTTGCTGTAGCATAGTTTCTCAAACTTTTCTGTACCGATTAGAACAACTCTCTGAGGTCTGACAGGCAGAACGGGCTGAAGAGTCTAAAGGCACTGCCGAGTTAAGTAGTCAGGCAAACTTTCGGAACCCAGGAGCTTGTAATTTCTCGTTATTGGGTCCTCTTCTTACTTAACCATCATTGTTCCTCTGTTGCAGCCAGCACACACCCCTGTCAGCAAGCTGCTTTTCAGAATGAACCTGCCTGGACAATAGGAATGTCAGCGGAAACACTTCCACACAGCTGCAAAACCTAACCACTCCCAGGTAGACGGGGAATCCATCAATCATCACTAAGAAAAAGTCCTGCTGATATAGCCCTCTGGCAGTGTCCCTTTGAGAGTATTATAATTACGATTTTTAGACGCAGTCTCACTCTGTTGCCCAGGCTGGAGTGCAGTGGCATGATCTTGGCTCACAGCAACCTTCACCTCCTGGGTTCAAGCAATTCTTGTGCCTCAGTTTCCTAAGTAGCTGGGATTATAGGTGTGTGCCCCCAGGCCCAGCTAATTTTTTTGTACTTTTAGTAGAAACGGCGTTTCACCATGTGGGCCAGGCTGGTCTCAAACTCCTGACCTCAAGTGATCTGCCTGCCTCCGCCTCCCAAAGTGTTGAGATCACAAGCGTGAGAGTACTGTTTTGAAGTCTCAAGTCAATCCCTCCCCGGCTCCAACTCTTATCATCAAATATTTCTAAACCCTGCCTGGGCTTCTCCGACAATATCAGTCATAGCAGAAATAACCTGGAACATTAGTGTCACCCTGAATAATCTTGAATCAGGTGTTCCTTAGACTGCACATGGGCCGTGGTTTAGATTTATTACATATAGTTTTATAGATACTGAAGTGGAGACGTAAGGAGAGATCAAGTGATTTGCACCAGAATACACTGGTCGACAGACAATTCAAAATAAAGAATTCTGGATACCCTCTCCTTTGTTAGGTCCCTGTCTGCGATCTAGAAATAAGGACAATCCATCTGCCCCTTTTGAGAAACGATTTTTCCCTTCCCTTATTACCTCATTCATATTTTCACTCATCCTTTAATATTAGCCATTTTGTATTCAGATCTCTCTTCCTCTTTGGTTTTCTTCATTGTCAAATTGTCGTGTTACTCATTTATGCTTTTCTTTTCATTTGCCTTCTGAAATTTAAAGATTTTTCAGCTGGTTATTTCAGGCTTCAATCTGTGGGACTGTAAATATTTGCATGGTGACCCCAGTGAGGTCAAGAAAAGATTTACTAAGGGTGTGTGTGTGTGTGTGTGTGTGTGTGTGTGTGTGTGTGTGTGTTGGGGTGAGTAGTAACATAACATACTTTTGTATTTACCCGTCAGTGTGCACTTAACAGAATACAGAAAAGAAAAACCGAGCCAGGAACATTGGAGGAGTGAAAAATTAATTGTTTGTTAATAAAAGGTTATGAGTCATAGGCAAAAGAGAAGAGGTAGTTCTAGAGAATAAGAGAAATAGTTCGGTTCAGAGAGGCAGAAAGTCTGGTCCACATGGTGGAGGGTACAGGGGAGGGCAAATCACACATCAGGGGGAGACAAGAAAAGGAGGGCGGCTGTGAAAGAGGCTGGTGTACAGTTATCTGCCAGGATGGCAGGAGTGTGCGAGGAAACACCTCCACAAAGCTCCAGAACCGAGCCACTCCCAGGTAAGTGGAGAAAATCCTTGATAAAAACAGTTTTGGTCTGGGAGTGTCTGGAGGGCTGGTCCTGTTTGTCCTTTGCAATGAGCTTAATCGTGTCATAGCTTGGAGGTTCCAGGGAGCCTTGTTGGCACTGGAAACGTGAGAAGCCAGAAAAGCAAGTCGTTTGGCTCCTAGCTCCCTTGAAAGAACGCCTGTCATATGCAGAGAGCGATCCACTCCTTTCTGTGACCCCTTCAACCCAAGCATATGTGCGGGGACAAAATGAGACGGAGGAGCTTCCTGCTGATTGGGGTGAACTGAACTGGCCCGTTGTGTAGAAAGAGCCCCATCTCCACGTATTCCAATTCACACACCCGGTGACAGAAGGTTCCCCAGTGACTGATACTTGTCATGCTGAGTATTAGGAAATCATTTTTTTCATGTCAGAACTTCTAAGGAATCTCAAAATGACCAACTCAAGTATGCCACTCTGTGGTTTCTTCCCTCACCCCTTTCCCTTTGACAATGTGGAGCCATATGTTTCAGAACATACAGCTGTCCTTGCTCAGAAGAGCCCAAAATAGCTAGAGTCCCCTGCACCTCTCTGAGTGTTAAATGTATTTACATTTCAAGATGCATGTGGGGAAGTGGTTGATTTCACATCGTTTTTTCTCGGCTGTCAGCAACTTCTCTCTTCTGTAAACTTAACTTTGTTCAACTAATCTAAACTTTAGTTCCACTCATCACTACTACATTTCAGGTGCTCAGTCTTCCTGTCAGGATCTTATCATTTCCATGATACTGAAGAAAAAGAAATTTTCCATGAAGGATATGATAAACTTTCCTAGAAGTCATGCATAGGGCTGGAAAAGGTTATTTTAGACCACAGGAGTAGTCTAAACAATGTATGAAGTAGGCAGAGACAAGAATATCGCACTCCTGTGCCAGAGACTCTCTTCAAATTTGACTTACGTAACACAAAAGATTGTAAAGCAACAGCAAAATAAAGGTGGCTATTCTTTTTTGATTTTTTTGAGATGGAGTCTTGCTGAATTTTTTTGAGATGGAATGGCTGGGATTACAGTCATGTACTACTATGCTAGGCTGATTTTTGTTTTTCAGTAGAGATGAGGTTACACCAGTTGGCCAGGCTGGTCTCGAACTCCTGGCCTCAAGTCATCCACCCACCTCAACCTCCCAAAGTGCTGGGATTAAAGGCGTGCGCCACTGTGCCGGCCTCCTTTCTGATTCTTAATTGGCGCAATGAACCAAGGTATTTTGAATGAATATTTCTTCTTCTCCCAAACGGTTTTCTAGTGAAGTGCAGCCTCCATGGACTAAACCGATTAAGTGGAAAATAAATGATTGCCTAAGGTGCGTTGAAAAAGGAGTGCTGCAAAGTCTCAATTCCGAGAGATTACCTGAGACGGTGTCATGTCATGGGAATTCCGAGGGGATGCTGCAAATAGCAGAGATTTTTGTTGTTTGCTTTGTTTGCAATCCTTACGGAAAAAGTCAGGTCCTGTACTCCCAGCACTTTGGGAGGCCGAGGCGGGCAGATCGCGAGGTCAGGAGGTCGAGACCATCCTGGCCAACAGGGTGAAACCCCGTCTCTACTGAAAATACAAAAATTAGCCAGGCATGGTGGTGCACGCCTGTAATCCCAGCTACTCAGGAGGCTGAGGCCGGAGAATCGCTTGAACCCGGGAGGCTGAGGTTGCGGTGAGCCGAGGTCACACCACAGCACTCCAGCCTGGGTCACAGAGACACACTCTGTCTCAAAAAAGGAAGAGAAAAAAGGCAGGCCATATGAATAGAGATTTCTTCGGAATAATTGACTTGAAATAATCACATACTAAATTTAGCTTAGATTACTGGAGGATGGGGACCTGATGAAAATGAAGAACATGTAAATAAAGTGCGATTTTGGTGAAAGTCAAATAAATATTCTTCCCGTGTCTCCTGTATATATTTACTGGCTCCTGTGTCGTTTCCCCTCCATACCTGTGGGCACAGTGAATGTCTCCTGTCAGCAACGGTCTCTTCTCTCTTCTAGTCTGAGCGTTACCTGCCTTTTAATGCCAGCTCCAATCTCACCTATAAAGCGTCCTCCTACTTTGTTCCCCGGATCGGATTGTCTTCCTTCTCTAAACACAGCTCTTGTCATCTCTAGTATTCATCTAGCACTTGGCTTATATGGCATCCTGTCATTTAACTGGCGATCTATATATCTAGCAATTTGCCTGAATCCTAACTTTATGTGACCACTATTCAGGTTAAGGCATGAAACACTTTCATTCTCTGTGAAGGGGTCAGCTCTATTTTTATGTTTAAAAATTGTGGGTTGCAACAGGGCTATGATCTGAGTGTTTGTTTTTCCAGAATTCACATGTTAAAACGGAATCCCCAGTATGGGAGACGTCACATCTCGGAAGTGGCTAGATTATGAGGATGGAGCCCTCTTGAATGGGATTATTGTTCTTATAAAAGGAACTGAGGGCGCTTGTTTGCCCCTTCTACCATGTGAGGACCCAGCAAGCGGGCACCGTCTATGAGGAATGGGCGCCCACTAGACACTGAATCTGCTGGCACCTTGATCTTGGACTTCCCAGCCTCTAGAACTGTAAGAAATAAATTTCTGTCATTTGTACTGTACCCAGTCTAAGGTATTTTGTTATAGCAGCCCAAAAGGACTAAGACAAATAGTAATTGCCTAATTCCTTAACGGAAATGGACGCTGCCGGTTGTGAATTTAAAGTTCTGTTTGGAATTAGCAGGTTTGGGGAAAAAAAGTGAAAGAATGGCTCTTCTCCAAAGCTCTTCTCCAGCAAATACTCTGATTTACTGTTGCAGCGATACCTAACAACTTATAGTTTCAACACAGCTTTGGTGCCACCAGTGTTAAGATCACTCAGGTTCTTCACAAGTCACTAAATACCTATTAATGCAATTGGTGAATTAGCTCTGTTGAATGCAATTAAAGAAAAAGATGACAGTATTTTCTATATAATGTTTGGTAGGAAATTTGTATGACTTGGGTCTGTTAGTGTTGTTTAGCTAGTAGTGTCTCAGTGCTGTATTAGCAGTTAAGCAGGGTTCCTGGCCTACTGTTGACTGGGGTTTTAGTGGAGAAGCATGTAACTTCTCTGGGAGTCCACAAAATAAGAACCACATCGTAGTTTAATGAAAAGTATTTCTTGTAGAATTTGTGTTCATCTTCAGAAGAGAGTTTTCTCTTCTGAAGGAAAAAAATACAAATGAAAATCTCTTGAGCATATCTTTAATCAGTATTTACTAAAGAACATTCACTTAGGTGGTACCATTTATCCAAAATATAAGTTAAACTCTTGACAAATTTCAACATGTTTTGGAAGCAGAGAGAAGGTCTGTTGGAGGTTTCTATTTAGTTTCAAAGGAAAGCATGGCAAGTCAGAATCCTGGAAGATTGGACCACCCAGGCGTTCTGCCAAGGTGAAGCTTTTATGAATCCTGGGTTGTCTTACATTTTATTTCTATTCATTTGCTCCGAGGAAATTTAACTCCTCAGGAGACTTGAAGATAATGAGTATCCCTGGAGTATCCTGTGCTGATTTTTGTGATGCTGCAACTGAGGCACCTGGTTGAGAACGGAGCCAGAGAGCATCTTTACACCCAGCACCGTGGCGATCAAGCTGCTGTTTCCTGTGATGCCCGGATCACACTGAGATGCTTTGCTTGACCTGCTGCTACTCTCACACAGCTTTCACGAAATGCTTCCTGTTTGCTATCCTGAATCCTAGTTTGACTTTGTTCACATCATCTTAGCCCTTTTAAAAAGATGACCTCATCAGCCAGGTGGGTTGGCACCCTGCCTCTAGAAATCTTCCTACCATCTCTTTGCCTGCTTTAACCTTGGTCCCTGCTCCAACTTCTGTTCCGCTCTATACTGGAGTTCTCCTGTTTGGCCCTGGCGCTCTGCTAAACCGCTTGGTGTCTGCTTCCCCGGCTCTGTGTTAGCTTTTGCCTTTCCCACAGCCCTCGTGTTTGCCATTTTGTTCTGTACACGTAGGAAAAGCTCCAAGTCTTACCAGCAGAGATCGAGACTTCTGCTGTGGTAGCTGATACGCTGAAGAAGAGTTTCTAGATTCTTAGCTTTGAATGACACTCACTGAAAGAGGGAGAGGAGAGGGGAGATAGAGAGAGAGAAGAGAGAGAGACTGAGATAGTTTTAGGCGAAGCAGCAAGTAGAAAATGCTATACTTTTCTTTTTTGCTTAATGTGTTCCTGGGCTCCAAAGATAAATATAATGAAATAATAATCTAAGAAAAACCCAAGAAGCAGATATCCTTGGAAAATACCATCCATGCATTTAAACAGCTGCTTTAGATGATCTGTGTCATGGTTGCCCTGTATTACAGCAAATAACACCAGGGTCAGCTCTATATTTAATGCCTGGTAGCTGATAATTACCAACGAAGATGAGCTCACAAGACTTACAGGAAAACTCAGGCTGAGTTCTCTCTTTGAAATGCAAACTAAAAACATTCAATTTATAGCCAGCTGCAGAAGAAATGTGTAATCATTACTAATAAAGTAATTCTGAAATCCTCAAAAAGAATACATCCTGAAGAAGAAATGATTGGAGTGGTCCCCAAATCTGCCACAACCTCAGCTGCACTTCACTTGTTTGGCTTAATAATTTTATGTGGTGACAGACAGACTTATCTTCTCAGCCCCTCCCTTTTGTAGATGGGAATCTGACAAACCACAACTAGGGAAGAGGGGATTCTGAGGTTGGACGGTAGACACAAATATCCTTGGAATGGAGAAGAGAAATTGATCAGGCTGCTATTGCATGATAACATCCACTTCCTCTGTTCTATTTCTAAAATCACCAGGAAGTCTTTGGATCTGTAATTTGATTTTCTGTGTAGCTCTACCTACCAAAAGGGAATGTGCAGACAGTTGGCCTAACTCCTGGGCCAAGCCATGTCGCCAGTTTTAAATGAGTAAATTGGCATTCTGGCTTAGTAAATCAGACTTTGGGTTTGTTTTGCATGAATCTAGCTCCAGAGACACATCGCCTCTGGGCAAACTTAAAAATTGGGTGGTGGGGTCCAGGAAAGGGCTTTTTGGGTGATACACGGACATATATATATTTGCATAGGAAGAAAACTCATGACCTTTGCTTTAATTCTCAAATGGAGACACTAAAAATTGATGATTTACTGACATAATGTGTGCAGGGAAGCTGAGGCCACATCTGGGCCTAGGGAAACCCTTTCTAGGTACTGACATAGGAAGGTCTCTGCCTATAGCCATCGGTGACTCTCTTTTCATCTTTTAACTCAGGTAGATTGTACCCTTCTGGGAGCTAAAAGGACTTGACTCAGTCTTTTGAAGAAAGCAAATTGTTCCACTGCCTTGCAGAAATACTTTATAGAACCGTCCCCACAACTCAGTGATTTCCACTAGTGTGCTGTGAACAGTTATATCAAGACCCTTCCCTGCATGTGTTAAATTCAAACTATTTATTTTAAAAACAATTTTTAAAAGAAACTTCACAACTTGAGAGGAGATAGAGAATAGATAGAATGGGAAAAGTGAAACCACCTAATCTAGGTGACAAAAAGTATTCCATTTCATTTCCCATCTACTCTGTGTGGAACTGTTTTGTTCTATAGTTTTAAAAAATTAACAATAGCATAGACATTTCAATTTATGATTATATTTTCCTTATATCACAAGACAAAGGAACCTCTCTCTGTTTCTGGAAAGCGATCTTTCTGTACCAGATGTATACAGATTGTTGTGCATTATTTCAGTGCAATGGGAAAATTCTCAAATATCAGTTCCAAGTGCTAGTAATCACAAAAGAACAGTGAGATTTGGAAAAGAAGGGAAAAAATGAACTTAAAATTCCTGCTTTATATTTATGAGGCACAGTCTTGCTAAAAGCTGTGTTGATAAAATGAATCAAACTCTGTACAATCTTTCAAAGGGATTATTCTAAGCCAAATACGAGTGACCATCACCTGAGGCACAGTCTCAAGGGATTATTCTAAACCAAATATGAGTGACCATCACCTAAGGCACAGTCTCAAGGGATTATTCTAAACCAAATATGAGTGACCATCACCTAAGGCACAGTTTCCTGAGAACATGTGCCCAAAATAGTTGGGCTTCAGCTTGATTTTACACATTTTAGGGGGATATAAGACATCAATCAATATAATGTGAAGGATACATGGGTTCGCTCTGGAAAGGCAGGACAACTCAAAGTGGAATTGAGATGAGGGTGGTGTTGGGGGGTGCTGGAGTGGAGCTTACAGGTCATAGGTGGATCCAAAGATTTTCTGATTGGCAATTAGCTGAGAGTTAAGTCATTGTCTAAAGACTGGAATCAATAACAGGAAGTGTCTGAGTTATATAAGGGGTTGTGGAGACCACGGTTCTTATTAATAGAAGACGTCTCAGAGGTGGCTGCCCTTAGAGACAATAGATGGCAAATGTTTCCTATTTAGACCTTTGAAAGGTGCTTGACTCTCAGTCTGTTCAGAGTTGGGAGGGCCTGGAAGGTGAGAGATCTAGTTATGTTAATAGAGATTCTTTACGGAAGCAAAAGTTCCCCCACCAAAATGGCTTTATGGGACCATTTCAAAATATGGCAAAGAAACGTACTTTGGGGTAAAATATTTTGATATCCTACTTTATCTGACATGTGATATCACACTAGCCTCAGGTTGAAACGTGCTATCTTATCGCTGCAAAGAATCTGTTCTCGGCTGGGTTTCAGGCCAAGACGGGGGGCTCGCACCTGTCATCCCAACACTTTGGGAGGCTGAGAGAGGTGGATTGCTTGAGCCCAGGCGTTTCAGAGCAGCCTGGGCACCATGGCACAACCTCGTCTCTACAAAGAATACAAACAGATCAGCTGGGCATGATGGCACGCACCTGTATCCCCGGATACTTGGGAGACTGAGGTGGGAGGATCCTCTGAGCCTGGGAGGCTGAGGCTGCAGTGAGCCCTGATCAGGCCACTGAGCTCCAGCCTGGGTGACACAGTGAGACCGTCTCCAAAACCGACAAAAACAAACAAACAAATGAACAAAGTCCATTCTGTTTTAATGTTAATGCTGGTTAGCTCTGTCTAAACCCAGAAAGGGAAAGAGCTAATGACTCCTTCCTGTCGTGACCTGAACCAATTTTTCAGATTTCTTTGGCATTTCCTTGACAGAGAGGGAATCCCTTCATTCACTTGGAGTGGGGGACGGTGGGGGGGTTACAATTTTATTCTGGCTTATAAGTGGTCGAAAATCACACTAAGTGCTTCACAAACTCTGGACCCACAAAGACAACCAATAATTAATAATTTTTTAAAACTTGAGACTAACAAATTATTCAATGGGTTGGTTAAGAAACCCAATAATTAGCTCAGGCAGTTGTAGCTCAGGGAGCACATCGTGGCTAAGAGCAAGCGAGCCCATGGAAGTGTTAGCGAAGAGCAGAGTGGAGAGAGGCAGCCATGCTTTAGGCTTCATGGCACAGCTTGGCCGTGTCTGTGTGTGTGCACACTGATTTGTTTGTCAAACACAGACCCGGTGACTTTTCAGGCTAAAAGACCAAGCTATCTTACTAAAATAATCTAAAACTGCCCAGTCTTAAAAAAAAAAAAAAAAACAAACAAGCTAGCAATCCACAATGTTTAGCCTTTGCTGGAATCAATTCAACTTCTGAGCAGTTATATGGATGTCTAAGAGGATACATTTACAAGATAAATGAACAAAAAAGTCCACCTAAACTAAGTAAATCTGAAGATTTAGTGATTTTTACAATGGAGTAATAATCTTTTGTTGTGGGAATTTATGATGTAAGTGTCTACAGACATTTAACCCTATCAGGTCGAATTTAAGTTTCCTGGAACTGTACGAGGTGCCACGTGGAATGGTGAAAGCCGTGGAATTAGGTCATTCGGATTCTTGTTTTTTAAACTCTCCCTCGGGGGCCGGGGGTCATTTCCTCCACATTGTTTCTTCAGGTTTAAATGGCTGCTTCCTCTCTGAGGCAGTGTGAAAAAGTGAGCTATGGAATAATGAGTCTTTTCAAGTCAAATGCAAACAATTCCACCTTAAAATAGCAGAGCTCACCTTAAGCCAGCTTGGCAGCCTGCCGGAGAAGGGCATGAAAGCCGCACTTTAATCAAAAGGATGCGCATTCTTTATGCAGGCTGTGGAAAGAACAGCTGGGAAGAGAGTTTTTATTGATTCTTTTTATTTCCCTCTCCTCGTCACCCCCCACCACCCTTTCTAACAAACACATTTAAAATTTACTGGCAGACTTTTTTCTTTTCTGAAACCTACTGGAAGAAAAACTTTTTCCTTTCTAAGCGCCCCATGATTTGGAAGCCTCCTAAAGGGGCTACGAGCTGCATCTGGGTATCACCTTTATCTTGGCTGAAATCAAGCCCAGGCAACATCAGTTGCACAAGAATCCTCAGAGGAAGGGAAATAGTGAAATGCTCCGGGCAGAATGAAACTCTGTTTTACCAAAGGCTGGATGGAGACAGCCAGTTTTGGTCCAGGATGACAAGCGTTCTGGTTTTAAGGGATGAAGGCAATAAGGATCACACACTGCTCTACCCCTTAGTGATGGAAGTACAGGCTGTAAAGCTGTAAAGGATGGCTGTAATTGCACATAATTTTTGCTACTGAATCAAGTAAGAAGGAACTTTAGGTATGTATGTACAAGACTAGGGCACATCAGTACACACCAGCAGTAATCAGTAATGCCAGCAATGATCCTTGAAAACAGAGCCTCGCAGGGCGGTGCAGACATCACATCATGAGCATTAAAAACAATCTCTGTAAGCTTTAGGGACCAAAAAATACACAAGGAGTAGCTGATCACTTTGACAGACGTAACAGTCTTCTTTTGTTTTTTTTCACTCAGGCTGGAGTACAGTGTTGGCTCACTGCAACCTCTGCCTCCCGGGTTCAAGCGATTCTCATCGCCTCAGCCTCCCAAGTAGCTGAGATTACAGGTGCATGCCATCACACTACACTAACTTTAGTATTTTTAGTAGAGATGGGTTTTGCCATGTTGCCCAGGCTGATGTCGAACTCCTAGCCTCAGGTGATCCACCCACCTTGGCCTCCCAAAGTGTTGGGATCACAGGCGTGAGCCACCGCGCCCGGCCTCTCTTGTGCTAAAACAGAGGTGCAGAATGGGGGTCTGGACAACAAATCCAACATGTGGACCTCTTTTGTTTGACCTTCATAGTATCTTCTAACAATCTTTAACGTTACTGATATGATGTAATTCATAGCATCTTCTAACGATTTTTAAAATTGGTGCTGATGCGAATTCGGGGTCTAGACAACAAATCCAACATGTAGACCTATTTTGTTTGGCCAACAATTTTTGAAGTTAGTGCTAATGTGTAATTTAGAAGTTACCGTATAAATCCAGCTTTTCAGCTACTTTTGAAAAATTGGAAAGCTGGAACACTGGGTTTGCATCTCCAGATGAAAACAGATGGAAAGATCTGGATAGCAGGTGATCCATGAGATGAGGCAGGTGCTTGCTAGATGGATAACCACACCTTCCTGGGCACGGAACCTGCCTGGCCTAAGTAAACAGCTGAGCTTACAGCTCATTTACCACATGCGCAATAGTTGAATTAGCAAGTAGCTACCGAACATCCTTTATCCATGCACAGATTCTATTATAACACTTCCCAGTTGAAAGCTTTTCATAGCTCCCTGCATGCCAACACTATGAAATGCAAACTCCTCAGGTTGGAACAAAATCTCCCAACCTTTGCGTCATTCACTAATGCTGGGTTCTCTTCCCACACGCCCATGGATACTCACACTTCCTATCTTCCGACTGCACAAGCTGTGTTTGTCTTCATTCTGAAATCCCTCCTTCTGAGTAGTTGCTGCTCGCTAGCCTGGTTCCACCCTTGTTTCGTGTAGTTAGCTGTGGAAGTCTTGCCCATCTGCAAGGGCTAGGCCAAGCCTGATCCATCAAAGACCACTCTTCTCAACTTCTTTGTGAACAAGGGCCAATTTCCTTTTCTCTCTTCCTTCCTTTTCCTTTTGAAAATTTCCAATCTGTTCACAGACATAAAAGCACTAAGCACGAGCTGTAATTTTTTGTTATTAGATTTAGTAGGCAGAATTTCTACTTTGTCAAGTGCTGTAAAAGTTTCTAAATACGTACTCTTAATTTATGAACTTATTTCACATGGAGTAATAATGACAGCTGGTTCTTGGACCACATTTTGAGTATCTTTTGTCAGATACTCTAAGGTGAATTAATCTTCTTGTTTCCTGCATTCACACAGACCTGTTTATACCTTTACCATAGCAAATCATACTAGAGCTGTTTAGGTCTGACTGCCTGTTCCGTTGTAAACTTTAGGAGGACAAGAGCGTCATCGAGTCTGTCTCCCTCATCCTGGCCCCTCTGGGCCTATTGGCCAGTGGAAGGGGTTTAGTCAATGTTGGATTTTCAGCACTGTTCCCAGGAGGTGTCAGAAGTGGGAGGATTCAGAATCATTTCACCATAGTGGTAGCTTTCAAGAAGTTTACAATAGTGTCAAATAGAAGATTACTGTTAAAAGAGAAACTGTAGCACTTTAAACCTTTAAAGACTTTATTTGAGCAGACAGCAGTTCATGAATTGGACAGCTCTACACTGTAAGGTTTAGGGCTTCAGCAGAGGTGGCTGATGGGAAAGCTTTTATAGGATGAATGAGAAAGCAAAGAAATTAATTGATTGGTTGAAGTTTGAAAAATTGGCTTATTTGGACTATCTTGGTGGGAAGTCAAGACAATATAATCAATACACAGTTGGCTATGTGACTGATTGAGCTGAACTTTCATTTCTTTTAAATTAGCCACTTGCATGACATGAGGCTGAGTTAGATTTTAGTTTCCTTAGGTAGGAACCCAGGGTGTTAAATCCACCTCAGTCTAATGACTTCTCACTTTATTATTTCAACATTAACCTACATAAAGATATAGCAGATAGTACACAATCAATAATTGCTGAAGTTTGTGATACATCTTACGAAAATGTAATAGAAAATAATGTGCCCAGTGAATGCTGGGCCAGGCTTAGAGTTCAGTCTGTAACTTGACAGAGACCTTCCCATTGAAGGTGGCAACCCTAAGTGGTTGCTTATCACGGACAATGTGCTCTGTGCTTTAGTGAGCTCCTCTCTCCATTGAGGGGTTCAGTTAAGGGATCCCCTGAATTTTCATGGCCATATAATTCAGAAGTGTCAGCAGTGGAATTATCTATTATGTATATAGTTTGTAGAAAATAGTTAGAATGCACACATTTTTTCATTCTTCTTCCCAGCCTGCCATTAGGTGAAACTCTAACTTGCACATACTTCTTTATAATAAACTCTCTGTAGATACAAATGACAATTTCAATCCAATTTATTACTCGTGTTGACTAATGTTCACTCCTGTCAGCCAGATTGAAAATATTAAAATAATGAAGCAAATTTCTGAGAGTTTGTGATAATGAGATTTGACTGGTTCTTCCTTTGGTCTTTTCTGTGATATTTCTGCTCAATTTTATTGGCAAAGTCAGAGGGATTGTTGTAGTATAGACCTGAAGCCTGCTTTCAGGATCTGTATAGAACCACCCAACCAAGAGAGCCTTTCATTTTGTCCCTCATTTGACCTCCTTCCAGATATGCTGAGTCCATTTCCCTGAAATGACTGAGCAGGGAGAGGTAACTGCAGCTGTGTTTGGATACCTTCTTCCCCCTTTGGCTCCAGCCCAGGAAAACGGGCCCACTCTTTCACAGTCACACAAACCACTTCATTATCATAATCTTGAGGATGTTGGCCAGGGGAAAGGGCAGACCAGTCAGTAGGCTGGAAAGTTAGAAATGTGTGTGTTTATTTTTCCCTCCCCTCTCCACTGTTCTGTTGGAACTGGTATCGAAAGGGAATAGTCACCCACAGCTGCTCCTTTTCAGGAGGTGAAGTTCAGAGGAAGAAATGTTTGCATAGGCATTTGATAATCATAATAAAAAGACCATTAGAAGCTCATTGATTAAACAGTCACTGCAGATTTCAACTACAGCTTAGAACTTTTTTATTTTTATTTTAGTGTTTTTAGATAGGGTGTCTGTTTCCCAGGCTGAGTGCGGTGGCGTGACGGTGGCTCGTTACAGTTTCAACCTCCCGGCCCCCTGGGCTCAAGCAATCCTTCCACCTCAGCTTCCCGAGTGGCTGGAACCACAAGCATGTGCCACCAGGCCTGGCTCATTTTATCGTGTTTTGTAGACAGGGGTCTCTGTTCGCTGTGCAGGCTGGGCTTGAATTCCTGGGCTCAAATGATCCTGCTCCTTCTGCCTCCCAAAGTGTTGAGATTGTAGGCGTGAGCCACTGCACCTCTCTGGATGCTTAGGTACTTTTGAAAGAGGAGCCCGGATGGGTAAATAAATTAAGGGCTTGTCATTTATGATTGGCACTAGAGCTATACCACATAGTGTGAAAGAAAGTTAAATTAATCATCTCCCTGTAAATGTACTTTGTAAAATTTTAGAGTGCTACGTAAATAAGTTGGTATTGTTTTCAATGCATAAAGCTGTAGCTTAGACTCAATCAATGAATGTTCATTTTTAACTTATGAAGTGAGATTGTAACTCATTTTATGAAAGAGGCTAATACCCCTTTGGATGTCTGCATTCTGATGTGTCTATTGAACAAGGTGTATGTTTTATTCAATGGGCCTATATTGGTGACCTGCTATGTGATAATTACTTGGGTCAATAACAATGAATACTTTTATGATACTGTGCTTTACATGCTGTTCTTATATGGCATTAATTTATTTTATGGCTATGAGTACTATCGGTCATCACCTCCTGGAGATGAGGGAACAAAGGCACAGGTGTCTTAGACTTGGATTTAGTGATGGAATTATAGGTTTCAAAAACTAGCATGGGATTGCAGAGGGAGATCTAGGAGGCACTATCTGAGTTGTGCACATTAACTAGGAATTTGCTAGACAAATGCAGTGGTTTGAATGTGCTCCCCAAAGTTCATGTGTTGGAAATGAAATTTCAACGCAACAGTCTTGGAAGGTGGGGCCTCATAGGAGGTGATTATGTTGTGAGGGCTCTGTCGTCATGAATGGCTTAATGTTGGTATTGCAGGAGTGGGTGAGTTACTGCGAGAATGGGTTTGTTACCAAAGCACGTTCTGGTGCGTTGCTTTCCTGTTCGTTCTCCCTCTCTCTCACATGCACTCTGTGAGAAATAATGTCTTTTCTTTATAAATCACGCAGTCTGTGGTATTCTGTTACAGCAACACAAAATGGACAGAGGTAACAAAGGAGGTAGAAAAGTACATTGCAATGATTCCACTTTCCCTAAAACATTTCTAAATGCCTTTCCAGTATATATGTTTTAAAACGACTTTCAAAATATGTGGCACATTTTTCAGTATCCTCAGTCGTGGCAAATCTCTGGCTTTGGAAGTATATTTGAATGTTGGACAAAGTGAAATGTCACTCACATTCAAGTTTAGTAAATGAAACCAGTTACTTTGTCCATGTTGGCAAATGGCTTTAAAAATAATACTAATATTTTGCAGGTGATCCATATATAAATAGGTTCTAAGGCTAATGCCAAAAACGTTTGAAGAACATCTTGAGCTTATCTTACAATTAGAAACCCAAATAATAGGAATATGAATCTACATATGCAAATGAAAACAAGCTTCATTTTAAAAATAGAACGTGAGCATTAGATAGACTTGTCTGTTGTGCTTCCAAAGATCTGTGTGTATATCGCTCTCATCACATCCTGCATCAGAGGTGGGCTATGAGATGCCTGCAGGGAGCCGTCCTGAGCCCTCCAAACTGACACAGTATCTTCAGAGTAGGAATTTCCCAGTAAATGCTTATTTAAATAAATTCAATAAGTGCATTTGGATTTTTCCTTAGACTGACACAGAGGTATGGCGGCTAAGAGATGATTCTTTATTATAAGCCTCCTTCATAGGCAAAGTGGGAATCTGCTTATTTATGATATCAAGTAATTCAGACTCCTGTCCCCACAGCGGTCTTGATTAGTGGATGGCTTCACTGTAACACTAGCGGTCATGGGTTTCACCTGTTTTCTGGTAGTTAATTGAAAAAGATGGTGCACTAAGACAACTCAAATGGAAAAAATAAATTGCAGCATAAAAAGTAAACTATGATTGTACACAATAGTGAGATAATAGTCAACTTGATTTCGTATTTTTAAAATTAATTAATTAATTTGAGACAGAGTCTTGCTCAGTTGCCCAGGCTGGAGTGCAGTGGCATGATCTCACCGCAACCTCCGCCTCCCGGGTTCAAGCGATTCTCCTGCCTCAGCCTCCTGAGTAGCTGGGACTACAGGCGCGTGCCACCACTCCTGGCTAATTTTTGTATTTTTAGTAGAGATGGCGTTTCCCCATGTTGGCCAGGCTGGTCTTGAACTCCTGACCTCAAGTGATCCGCCCGCCTTGGCCTCCCAAAGTGCTGGGATTAAAGGTGTGAGCCGCCGCGCCCGGCCTCAACTTGATTTTAATGTGTGGGTGAGAAATGTGTGTTCTCACGTACTCAGTTTTGGTGTAAGTGTATGAGTGGACTTACACGTGACACAGGTTGAAAAGGAGCAGAGAGAGCACTTTAGGCAGAAAGGCACTGGATGGGCCCGATGGGACTCTGAGACCTCTCCCCTTCGTCCACACCCACTTCCCTTTCATGCAGCAGCCGTCATTCTGCCCCTTCCTGAAATCGCTCCTGACCTCTTCTAATCAGCACGCCCTTCCTGGACGTCCAGAGCATGTCCAGAGCCTTTGCTCAGACCTGTCTGTGTACATCTCCCCTCCCGCCACTGCGTGTCATGCCCACGAGGGCAGAGCCCGGGTACCTACATCATCGTTTCTTCACATGGGGTCTGGCGCGGCACCTGCTTCAGAATGGGTTTGCAATACGTGCTCATTGAAAAGTAAAGGAATAAGCTGGTCATGACGCAGCGAAGGAGCAATGAACAACTCCTTCCTACGAGACGAAAGACAGTCTTTGCTTCCTGAGTACACAGCCACGCAGGCCTAGAGACATGAAATGCAGGTTGACTTCTGTTGTGTTCGTGTGTTCTCAGTCACGGTGCCTCATCTAATGTGCTGTTTCCTTACGCACCGATGGAAACCTATCATGCACAGGCGTCTCTGAAGGAAATAATTTTTGTTTAAACTTTGCCTCAGAAACTTCAAGGGACTTCAGAACAGGATTTCTTTAATGATCTGGCCGTATTATATTACCGATTGCCAAGCTGAAAAACGCTTGGCAGAAATTTTGGCTTTTGAGGTTCTGGATGCCTTCCAGGTAATCTGCCTCAGGATTCTGAAATACAAATAAATGAGCTCCAGTTCAAACTTTAAAAAACCTGAGCTGCTAGGCCCTTGTTTACCTTCCTTCTGAACGTTTTGGTCCAGAAATACCAACCGAGCAGAAAGAAGATAATCGGTGGCCATTTCTGAGGTTATTAGCGGCCTTGCTTCAGAGGAACAAAATGAGAGTGAATGGTTTAAAAGTTCATCATGTTTCTTCCTGGTGACCGGCTTCTGGCTGCAGGCATTTCTTTTCCCGGTTGTTTTCCCCCAGTTTTCATCTGGGAGACGAGGATGACGGTGTCCTCTGCTGCTTTGATTCTGCCAGAAGGAAGGTTCTGAATGCTCCTTTGTTAAACGTTACACACTGAGCCTTGTTTGACTTTCCTGTCTGGTAGCCAAGTATTTTTTGAATCACTCAACATTCTGCTGAGACGTGCTGGTCCACTGAACGTGATCATAAAGGACAGTGTAGCGTGACCTGAAAACAGGCGTGACGGGGGGTCTTGGCTGTTGTGAGCACCACGGCTACTGAAGACACAGGATAATTCGGACGAGCCGTATGCCTTCGTTACTTCTGTAAATCTCAGAGCCAGCTCCTGTCAAGTTGTGAGGGCAACAAACATTTGTTATTAAAGCATAAAAAGATAGGCCAGGTGCAGGCGCTCATGCCTATAATCCCAGCACTTCGGGAGGCCAAGGCGGGCGGATCACGAGGTCAGGAGTTCAAGACCAGCTTGGCCAACGCGGTGAAACCCGGTCTCTACTAAAAATACAAAAATTAGCTGGGCGTGGTGGTGGCTACCTGTAACCCCAGCTACTCGGGAGGCTGAGGCAGGAGAATCGCTTGAACCCAGGAGGCGGAGGTTGCCGTGAGATGAGATCGCACCCCTGCACTCCAGCCTGGGCCACAGAGCAAGACTCTGTCAAAAAAAATCTATAATAATAATAAAAAGAGAAAGAAGGAAAGCCCCTACTTTCAACCCCTAAACACACACGTGTACATTCCACACTTGTGTGTATGTGTGTACTTGCTCAAAAGTGAAGTGGCCTTTGTACGATTTCGTGGCTACACCACTGTTGTTTACGTTTGGGAGGCTGGGGTGGCTCGCCAAGTGTTCTGAAAGGGAAAGACACGGGGGGGAGGATAGATCGGCTCTTCTTTTTAAGAAATTCCTCTTACCAAGCCTACTATTAACTCGTTTCTTTGGCAACTACCATGCATTTGCTATAGAAATATATCCCCAGAGTAAAATTTCCATGGAAGGAAAATCATAGCATCACATTTTTTCTTGAAAGTTTCAGATACAACGAGATTTATTTGTTCTTAACTTTGGATTGGGGGAAGAAGATCAATACCTCTCAGAATGCAATTCAAAGAAATGAGATAAAAGCAGTCTTTTCGCTTTAATACAATTTTGGATGATATATTTTACTTAAAAACTCTCAGTCCCTGTGGGAGGGTTTCACAGGAAAATGTATCTTTGGTATTTCGTATGACCATTGCCATTTGAAGATGACACTGAACTTGTCTTCTCACTTGTAAGCTCTCCTTACAAACCAGCATGAAACAAGCAGCTCAGGCCATCAGCCAATGCCACACCTACGACCGGGCTGGCAGGACGGGGGGACAAGCCACCTGAAGCCTCGAAGTGACCCGACCTCTCTACTCCGATAGGTTCTGAGACCGTCTCTTAGCTCTAGTTTCACCGGCATTCTTTTTGATGTCTTGGAATGGAATAGGCCCTTAGAAAACAGTGAAAGAAACAAAAGCAATTTTTTTTTTCAGGAAAATTTTATTCTCCCTCCTGCCTCTTTGCTTTACCAGGTACATAATTTCTTGACCTGTTCCTGGCCCTGAAAGCCCTCATGGTGAGAACCTTCTCCAGCCTGTCCCAAGACTCTCAATTCCTTCCCTCGTGCAGACTTGGCATTAGAAGGTGATGGGATGAGAATAAGAGTAATTAACGTTTGTCACATGTTTTCTTTGTTTATGCCCTTTGCTGAGCCTGGTAGCTCACCTGCCTCATTTAATTACTACAACAACTTTAGAAGCTGTATAGAGTTTTTAATTCCAGTGTTATTTCTGAAAGACAGAGGCACAGATGGAAGAGTCACTCAGTTACTACATGGGAAACGTGGATTTTAATCTAGGCCTTAATGTGAGTTTAGTAGACAGTTGAAGAGTATACAGTGGCAAGTGTAAGACAACCTGAGCATTTAAAAACGACTATAATGTATAAAACTCCACAGGTACATAATTAAACTCAGCAAAGAGAATGTCTTCCAAAACAAAACTCCTCTGCCGTCACTGGAGGTGATGATCACATGAATTGGTTATTCTGAGAATTGAGAATTAAAAACAATGAAATATTTAATGTGTTCCTAGAAGAAACTGAATTTCAGCGTCACTAAATAGTTGCACTTGAGGAAGGAAAACTTTATTGAAGGATGTCAGCTGTGAATGTAGATGCAGTAATACGATCAGAAAGTCACCATTTGCAGCCTTTGATAGGATGGAAATTCAAACAAGAATCTTTGACAGATGCTGAAACCGCTAAAAGAAAGATTGATGGGGACGGCCATGATAGACCTCCCCAGAGGACTGCCAGTGGAGTGGGGGGGCGGGGGGTGCATAACTGCAGTAGAGGCCTCTGGGCGTCATCACCCGACGCTGTGATACTCTGGACACTGCTTTTGCTGCAGTGACCAGTTACTGTGAAGATCCAGCTGTGGTAGAGTATAAAGTTCAATATCATCTATGAAGCATTCTTGCTAAAAGTGAACCTACTCAAGCCTTTAGTTAAAATTTCAACTTCATAAGGAACACAGAAACTAGAGGAAAAACTTAACAAGCACCACAAGGAAATAAACAAATCCAGAAGGCAGATCATTCTATAGACCAATCTTGATTCCTCAGCAATTCATGTCATGGTACAAAAAGGGAGTGGGAAGGAGATGTTTTAGAATTATATAATTAGCAAATATTATTCATGATTTTTCACAGGATCCTAGTTTGAATAAACCAAGTGTAAAAAAGATACTTTTGGAAGAATTACGGAATTTTAAATATGCCGTGAGTGAATTGCTAATATATTTTATCAGGTGTGATAATGCTATTGTAATTATGTAAAAAAATCCATCTTTAGAGAGGCACACTCAAGTATTGAGGAGTAAAATTCTATGATATCTGTAACTTATTTTAAAGTATGTCAACAAACACTGAAGCAAGCATAGCAAAATGACAGTCGTTGTTAAATCTACATGATGACATGGAAGTAGGAATTTTGGAAAATTTTACAATTAAAACATAAAAATGAAAAAAAAAGAGTTGGGGAGAGATAGCATGGGGAGAAATGCCAGATATAGGTGATGGGGAGAAAGGCAGCAAATCTCACTGCCGTGTGTGTACCCATGCAGCAATCTTGCATGTTCTTCACATGTACCCCAAAATCTAAAATGCAATAAAAAAAGAAAGAAAAAAAGAGTAGATTGGTCTCAAGACAGAGAGCTCTGAATAGCAGTCCCAGCTCTAAGCACTTACTTTTTGTAGGATTTGGGCAAGTCGCTTCGCTCTCAGCGCCTTCATCTGCAAAACGGTGATAATAACAGTGTTTGCTTCCTAGAATTGTTATAGGATAAAATGAGTTAACACAAGTAAGGAGCTCAGAACAATGATTGGCATGTAGTAAGCTTTCAACAAACGTTTGCTATAATTGTTTCATGTGGGAGGAGTCAGATGGAATTAGGTTTAAATCCTGGCTCTGTCTTTTATTAGCTATGCTGCTTTGGGCTGTTTGCTTAACCTCACTAAAACTCAGTTTTCAGTGGAAGTAATAATACTGCTAGGGTTGTGGTGGGATTAATAACCTAACATATATAAAGTCACCACCATATAGTAACCACTTAATAGACAGTGGCCTTTTCTATCAGAGCTGTCAGAAAGCTATACTTTTTATGAGGCCTTCAATGCCCTACTCCAATGCACAGCTAAAACTGCAATGTCCCAGCCCTGCAGCTGTACAGAAGGCTGATAGATGTGCAGAGGGAGTGTGGGGACGTCTTTTCAGTCTTCGCTCATGTCAAGACAAACATGCCACATGGGATGCCATCATCTCCACTGTGTGTGTTTGGGAGAGGCCTGGCTTTAAGGATGGTTGGATAGAGCATATAGGGCAGGTACAGGAGAAGATCTGGGCTTTTTCGGGATACAGAATGTGGATAAGACCCAGAAGAAAGGAAAAGAGATGGGGGAACTAGGGAGTCTGGCTCATGCTTGTTTCTACCTTCACTTCTCTTGGAAGTTTGAAAAAGTTCATGAGAGTGAAAGCACTGTTCACCACAGTCATCAACTGCTATAGGCGTTTGCAGCCTGTGAATAGGTTAACTTCTCTAGAAGTTCTGTGAGGCCAGCACTACTGTTTCTCACCACATAGCCTTACCTGGAACAAGCAGTGTTGTCATGTGCCCATGGAGAGAATTTAGGGACTAATGGGACTTGCAAGGTAACCTGGCTGTAGAAGATAGCATTTCTAATACTTGACTCTAATGATTACATAGACTTCTGATGGCATGAATGGGGCAATGTGAAACGCCATCATTTTCTTTCTTTCTTTTTTTTTTTTTTTTTTTTTTTTTAACTGTGTAAAGACATCTTTTCTCTTTAATTATGTATATATAACATTAGACAACACTATTTAAAGTCAATAGGTTTTTATTCAAGGAATTCCATGTTGTGATTTCTTCCACAGTCCATCAAGGTCACTTTTGATCCTCTAAAGAGCTGGAGTCAAAATCTATCTTCAAAAGATTTATCTTTAAGTTAGCCCTTTTAAATAAAACTGATGTTTATTTTAATCCAATTGTCCTGTCTGCTCATTATTCTTTTATTTTGGCTTCTGTCATCTCCTTTTAATATAGATATACTGAGGAAGATTTCAAAATTCACCTTTGGAAAAATCAAGAATCTCTGAGATCTAAATTCTCCAATCAATTTATTTTAGGGTCATTTTTAGTACAGTTGGATCTGCCTGATTCTCAGTTTGACATCCTCTCTAAACATGAATGTGTTCATATTGTATTCATTCCTAAGCGATCACATTCAAGAATAGTGCAGACATGTGGAATATGCCAATACCTAAGGTAAAAAAGTAAATCATCAGGTCTTTCATACATTCAGTAACCATCTTTATCATGCTTGTAGCAACTGTCTTGTAGTTCCTTCCTGCAGATCTAACAAGAGTCCTGTGAGTAAAACAAAACCACAGAGTTACTCTATAAGGCTTTTCCAGCTAAGTGCAGGCCTCAGGAAAAGTCCCACTCGGATAGACTTTAAGGGCCAATATGAGGGTGGAGCCACAAGACTGAAGGTGCCTGGGTTCATGGACGAATGTGGGCAGAGTCCCCCATCACCTCACACTGTGCTGTGACATGAGTAAGAAATATAATGGCACTATGTTAAGCTGCTGTAACTGGGGAGCTGTTTGTTACAGAAGTTACACTACATTGGATAATATATTCCTTTTGGTTTTCTCTGCAGCTGCCAAGGATAGCAGAGATGTTCTTTGCTTTCTAAATTACATGTCTGTTGATACTTTTACGATCAGGGACTTTTTAAGTAAAGAAACCAAGGAGCTTGTTTACTAGGCATCAGTCACCTCACATGGAAGTCAGTACCTTCCTATATAAACACTAGGGTCTGAACATCTGTTACCTGATTTAATCTGAGCACTGACTCTGAGGATCTTGAGGGATGAGGAGACTGAGGCTTAGAGAGGTTAAATGTTTCCACAGCTGGTGTTCAGAGTCAGAATTTGAATGCACTTTTTTTTTTTTTTTTTTACTTCAAAGACCTTTATCTTTTTACCACATTGTGCTCCTTTCTAGGAAAAGAATAGTCAGGAAAGGGAGAGAATGCAGAGGGAGTGCATAAGAAATTTCTGGAGAGGTAGCAAAACCTCAACAAAAGCTGGGTACCAGTTATTAGTTCAGAAACTTACAAGATGACAGATCATAAAACAAAACGGTAAAAAGGAAAGGGAATAATCATGAATCCAGACCACAAGATTGGGTTGCTGGGATCTCATATTCAAAACTTAGTTCAAAAATTTTTAGTGTTCCTCAGATCAGTTATTCAGGTTTAATTTAAATTGTTTAACAAAAGGTTATTATTTGTTCAGAATCTCTGAGTTTATTATACTCAAACATATTTCTCTTTTTTAACTTTGATTTTAAGTTCAGGAGTACATGTGCAGGATGGGCAGGTTTGTTACAGAGGTAAACGTGTGTCATAGGGGTTTGTTGTTCAGATTATTTCATCACCCAGGTGTTAAGCCTGGTACCCATTAGTTATTTTTCCTGAGCCTCTCCCTGTTCCCACACTCCACCCTCCACTAGGCACCAGTGTGTGTTGTTCCCCTCTGTGTGTCCATGTGTTCTCATCACTCAAATAAATTTCTTTTTATTTCAAGTTCTGGATCTGAACCCTAAGGGGTTATAGGGGATATGTATTAGTCAGGGTTTTCCAGATCAACAGAACATATAGGGTGTGTGTGTGTGTGTGTGTGTGTGTGTGTGTGTGTGTGTGTGCGTGCGTGTGTGTGTGTGTGTAGAGAGAGAGAAAGAGAGATTTTAAAATAAGAATTGGCTCACATGATTGTGGGTGCTGGCAAGTCTGAAATTTACAGGGAAAACCAGCAGGCTGGAGACACAGAAGAGCTGACGTTGCAGTTTGAGTCTGAATGCAGTCTGGAGGCAGAATTTTCTCTTCCTTAGGAGACTGCAGTCTTTTTTTTTTTTTCTCTCTTAAGGCCTTCAACTAATTGGATGAGGCTCACCCACATTATGGAGAACAATCTGCTTTATTCAAAGTCTACCAATTTAAATGTTAATCTCATCTAAGAAATACGTTCACAGTAACATCCAGACTGGCTTTTGATGAAATATCTGGGTCTTATGGCCTAGTCAAGTTGACACATAAAAATAGCCATCGCAGGGTATTAATTACAAACACGTCCAAATCTAGGTAGACCCTAATGAACATCTCTGGTTTCTGGTTTGGTGGTACTCCTTCTGAATCAGAGTACCTCACTCACATCTGTCTGGTATGGAGAAAAACAATGGCTGTCGAAACCCACAAATATATGCTTAATCAAGCATTGAAACAAAATTCCAAATACTAAAGTCAAGGAAATTTCAAATGTCATCCAGCAGGTGAGCAACAAATGTCCTGGACCGCAGAGCACTGGCTTTTCCACCTGCACTGAATATGGCCCCTTCTAAGTGCCTGGTGTGCTCCCTCGCTGCTCAGGGAAACTTCTGACTCCCTACTGAACTCAAAGTTGCTATCACTTGTTTAATATTGAATTTTTCTCTGTAGGTGTTGGCCTCTGACATTCTTGTAGCTCAGCTGCAATGTATTTCAATCCTTTTTAATAATTCAAATATATACCATGATGTTACATTCCATTCTAGTATTCTCTCACCTCTGGGTCTTTTCTTCCATTTCCCACTCCTCTAGCAGTAAAAGCTCTTGTGGCACTTGCATCCATGTACAACCAACAGGTAATTACTTTCATGGGAAATTGTCAGGTGCCAGAGCTTTCCCTCTGCCCTACTCCTAGGAACATAAAAAAGCACACCACAAGCCTATTTCAGCAAAGCTAAAATTAAAATTTTAACAAAAATACTACTTGATAATACATTCCGATTGATTTGGCTACGTCACATAGTGACTGCCAGTCATATCTGAAAAAACAGAAACAACAAATGACAACACGATATAAACCTTTTCAAATCCTCTTGTGGATGGATCACTTTGTGGTCCAGGAGTCACAGGTCCACAGCTGCCACTGGACTTGCTTGAATGTGTTGATCTAAGACCTCCTTGACACCGCTGCATCAAAGTGCCTGTTCCACCGCTTCTTGCAGCCTTCACATGCCTCTGATGCTGGAAGGCATGCAGGAGCCCTCTCCGCAGAACTCTTCCTTTTTATTTTCGATGTCTCCAACGAGCGACATGAGACTTGCACTAGGATCTGCCCCAGTCGCCTCTGCTGATAATCTGTGCAACATATCACTGGAGGGTAGGAAAGGGAACTTAGTTTATTTTGTGGTGGTCAAATCATCTTTTTCTCCCCTCTATTTGATTCTTGGCATGGTGGATTATTTCCTGATCCATTTAGAAAATGGTGGATTTATAATCCTTTCTTATTCTAAAATCCAATGAATATGATCTTCCCAATGTGGGTTATAAAGTTTTTGAAATCAGAAACTATGTTCCATATTTATTGAGTATCTTCATGTAGCAACATTAGGTAATTTTGAATATTTGGTGGGTGTTAGGGGCCCAATTTCTGTTGTCCTGAGTGATTTTCTGTCAAATTAATAATTGGGCTACAACTAGATAAAGTATATTTTAAAAAGTCTTCTTACAGAATGTTAAAGGCACTCAGATTTGATTGAAAGGCAGAATTTATATAAATAAGCAAATGTCTTTGAGAGAAAAAAATGTTTCTAATCATTTTATTTTGAGAAGGGAGATGCATTAGTCCGTATTCATGCTGCTGGTAAAGACATATTTGAGCCTGGGTAATTTCCAAAAGAAAGAGGTTTAATGGATTTACAGCTCCAAGTGGCTGGGGAGGCCTCACAATCCTGGCAGAAGGTAAGGAGGAGCAAGTCACATCTTACACGGCTGGCGGCAGGCAGAGAGAGCTTGTGCAGGGACTCTCCCATTTTTTTAAAACCATCAGATCTTGCCAGACTCATTCACTATCATGAGAACAGCACAGGAAAGATCCGCCCCCATAATTCAGTCACCTCCCACTGGGTTCCTCCCACGACACATGGGAATTGTGGGAGTTACCATTCAGGATGAGATTTGGGTGGGGACACAGCCACATCATATTGGAAGTACTGAAGAGTCACTCGAAGCAAGTAAATACCATGTATCTGAGTTACTGTTCGATACTCTTTGAAGAAGCCTTTGAATAAAGAGCACATTACTGGAAACACGTGCTTGGTCAGGTGGTGACTCAAGTGGTTGCTCATGGATACAGCTCACTCCAGGCTTCACAGAGCAGCTTTTGGAGCTGAAGATCAGGGCCAAAAAAGAAAAGAAGGATGGGAGGGTCCTTTCTGATTATAACTGTAAAACTCTCAAGAGATGAGCTTCAGACAGAGGACAGATCATTATCCCTAGTTTTCATAAAAGCAACTTGTGCCACAAGACTTTTAAACGTTTTGCTCATAATTTCATAAAAGTTTGCTGGTAGAATGGTGGCTAGCGCCAGCTCTCTTTTTCCCCTAGGGCAACGTTTGTTCTCTACACTGCAGTAAGTGGAGAACGCCTCCATTGCTGCTTTTCTCCTGAGCACGTTGTCTGTGAACCAGTGTTTAGGAGGGTTTTCAGCAACCATCAAAGCGTTTTTCCAGAGTGTCTGGGTCCAAGAGGCAATGACAGGACAATGACAGGAAAACAATCTCGGAGAAGGAAAGGAAAGCAAACGGGAGAGCAGGAGGAACAAAGAGAGGGAAGAAAAAGGATACGCAGAAGAGCGAGCTGTTGACCTGGACTGTTTGGCAATGTTTATGTTTGGTTGATAGAAGGCTACCCTTCATCTCATTCATGGTCAGACAATTCTTAAAGGTATCATTTAATCCCAAAACTAAACTGGGCATAATTTAATTCGTTTCATATCATGGTAAAGTCTTACAATTTTAACTTCTGGTTATTATTGTGAATCTCTAAGGAAATGTCTGGCTCTGTTGAGTCTGGATGCATGGATTTCACTACATCCGTTGTATGCCATGGACAGTCGTTTCAGATGCTGTTTGTTGTCCCAAGTTCTCATGTCCTCACCTGCCTCATTGGCTCCAATGTATCATTTCAACAGAAAAGAGAAAACATTTCAGTGAAAGAGGAAACAGGAAATTCCAACAGAGCAGCAACAGTTGGAGTGCTCATCTGTCACTGGCATGCAAAAAAATGCTGCTGTTGACACGTCTTCTCCTTGTTTTTGACACAAATTAGGTAACTCCCTGACTTACTGTCTCTTCACAGAATTGGTAGGGGTGTGATAAATGTCTATGCAGTATATAGAGATATTCATAACAAAGTCATATGCTATGAAAAGTGTCCTTTTTTCACAATAGAAAGAATAACTCATGCTCTATATAATTTGCACCTATATATTTTGTTGTTGTATATCCTGGTTTGCTCACTAAGCTGAAGTTCATTTTCTTACCATGATTCTTGAGTCCGACACTGATAAATCTAAAGGATCAAATATTGGGCTCCTATATTTTATGTACAGTAGTTGTGCAGTTCACCTCAGTGGGTCTGCATGAAAGCCCCCACTTTCATGAAAATAATTGTTTTTTATTCTCAAAAGCAATTTTGAAATTCTGACTCAGAGACTTCTTATTCCTGTGTTTTGTGTTTCGTGAAAGAATAATCCCAGATAGAAGGACAATTACCCTATTTTTGATTATTTAATAATACATTCAATATTCACTCAAAAATATATATGATTTCTGATTTTGATAATTGTGGTAGGGTGATATGTATATAATGTTAATATTAGGGAAAACAAAGTGAAAGGAATGGAAATGTAAAAAGAAAAATATTTATTGACCTGCTACTGTGGGCCAGGAATTGTGTGAGGTACTACTTAGTATACAATGGTGACCAACCAGGCAGAACCAATAATTCCCTCCTCTCCTCATTTAGTCAAGGAGTTGTCATTTAATCATACCGAAGCCTTTTTTTGCTGCAATTGAAGCTAATTTGTATTTTATTCTCTTCTAGAAAACCTTGATTTTACTACTTACAGAGCACTTACAGCATGTTAAGCACTAATTCCTAGCTGTTTTCCACATTTGATTATTTCATTCGTGCAATGCACCGAGTTTTATTACGCACAATTTACAGATGAGGAAACAAGTGTAAGTTAAATTAGTTATCTCGTATATAAGGTGGCCAAGGCTGAGCACAGTGGCTCACACCTGTAATCTCAGCAGTTTGAAAGGGTGAGCCTCGTGGATCACCTGAGATCAGATGTTTAAGATCAGCTTGGCCAACATGGCAAAACCCCGTCTCTACAAAAAAAACCCAAAAATTAGCTGGGCGGGTTCTGCACCTGTCATTCTAGCTACTCAGGGGGCTGAGGCAGGAGAATCACTTGAACCCGGGAGGTGGAGGTTGCAGTGAGCTGAGATTGCATCATTGGACTGTAGCCTGGGCGACAAGAGCGAAACTCCATATCAAAAATAATCATAAAAATAAAATAAATAATAATAAAGTGGCCACACTGAGACTTACTTTCACGTGGGATCATCTAAATCTGTAGAATGTTCTCATCTCACCTCACAGACCATCACTGATGATAAACACCTCCATGCTGTGTCCTTCCAGACTTACATATTCTCTCGGGATAAAGACTGCCTGATTCCATTCCTTTCCTCATAGCCTGATTCTTACAGCATTTATTACACACCAACAATCTACTTTCCTACCTCTTCCTGTGGTTTACTTAGTAGAACCATTAACTGTGGGGAATGCTCCTGTGTGAGGCCCCCCGTAAATTGGGCTTCACAATACGGAGGGCTTGAGCCCAGAAAAAGTGTCTCCAGTTGAGGGAAGTCAAGCTATGGGAAAGCAGGAACAGAAAGAGACTTAGGTTAAAGATAAACCTTGTGGGCGATTACTAGATGGTCTTGCAGTCACGAGATGTATTGTGTATGATAATTGAGTTTTCTACAAAGTCATGGTTTCGACTTTGCTGACTTTTCCAGAAGATAAACGACTTACCCTCTGATAAGATAGTGTGACCACCTGCTCTGGTGGATTGTGTAAGCTGACCCTTCCATTGTCCTTATTCTGTGATGTTGTAACTTGTTTTTCTACCTTAAGACTTTATGTTCCCCTTTTGTATCACGTAGGCACATACCTAAGAAAGGTATATAAACTGACCCTGAGCACGAATAAACTTGTTTGTGAGGCATTGGCTTCTCAATCCTCCAGACCCTGCTTTCTGTCATTCTTTGTCTTCCGCGTACCCCCCATCCATGTTGGAATCCTCTTGCAGGTTGAGAGCTCCTGGCAGACGTGCTCCCTTTAGGATTAACTGGATGTCAGTTTCTTAATCATGGCTTGGTTAATATAGACGAAGTTAAAAGGATGGGTGCAGAGCCAATGTTATGGAGTAAATAATGCCTTCTGATCAACATCGTGTAGATGACAAAGAACTTTTGTGCCGGAGATGTGAGTGGGTTTGAAGTATCTCTACTTCTTTCAAATGTTACTTCCACCATATCTTTATAGTTTTTTTCTCAAGTTCGGCTTTTGTTTCCAGTTACTATTTAAAGTCAGAAAAGAAACAAGTTCTTGCATAAATCATTGAATTTAACTTCTTAACTTTAATATGCAAGAGTCTGACCAAGGGGCGCCTACGTTTTCTGGGTTAGAAAGTATACTGATTCTTTTTACCTCAATGGGATGGAAATTTTAGGATAACAGAGACAGAGAGGAAACAAGGCACGGTTTTCCACTAACAAACATGAAGTCCAAGCATGAAGAGCCAGGACCCCCATGGTAAAAATCTGACTTCAGCGATCCTTATAAATCATTACAGGTTCACTTTGCATCTGAGAAAGAGAACATGCAGCTGTATTGGCATGTCTATAGTTCTTCATATCCAAGTCTCACCATCTCTTAGCTTCTGTGTGAAGTGGACACACCCTCAAGGCTTCTGGGCCTCAGAGCTGCTGCTGCTTTTTAATGATTGGAGCAGATAGTGCCGGAGGAGGTGCCTATGGCCATATAGTCCAGGCTCTTAATCCCTGTTAAGATCATGTGCAAATTTCTCTCAGGACTCAGTGCCAGGCAAGGCTACAGTTCTTCCAGTAAGTAAATTGTTTCTCTCAGACATTGGGAATACTTTTCTTTTTGTTTAACTGATAGGAAGCTTAATTCCAAATTTAAGGCTCTACTATGTTGTCCTCACCTTGATTTTGGCTTCATCTTACTTTCCCATTAATTGTCTCTCATTAATCCTGATTTCTTTCTTTACTTTTTTACTTTACATATCTGGGAAAGCAGCCTGAAATCCTTTTGAGAATGAGGCTACATGTAAATAATCAATACTAATAATAACTAATATTTGAACAGCTTTATCCTTTATCATTTCTTCCTCCCAAATAATTATACTGTAACAGCTCAATGAAATGTCTTGTTGTCTAGGGGGAAGAACTGGGCCCAGCGTGGTAAAAATCTGACTTCATTGATCCTTCTAAAATGTTTTCACGTTAATTTTGCATCTGAGAAAGAGAACATACAGCTATATTGACATTTTTATTGTTCTTAATATCCAATGTCTCTTTCCAAAGAAATTAATCAACTATAAATGCCACCAACAATGAGTGAGAGTGCATGAATTTGTGTATCTTTGCCAAAACAGGGATTTATAGCTTTACTTTCTTCCCGCTACATTTGTAATACATGCCAGTCATTCCTAAGGTTGTTTTCTCAAATTGAGGACCATGGATTTCTGGGAGATTTCATAGATATGGAGAAAGGTTCTGGTTTCATAAAATGATTTTGACGGAAAAGAGAAACTAGGTCACCCTTCTGCAATAAATCTTTTGCTATGCAATTTAAAGATGAAGACTGTGATCAAGAATTAAGAACAACATTTAAGGAGATGAAGATGGATGCTAAGAAAAAAGGTTGATTCATCCGTACTAGTTAGGAGAGAAGAAGGCTGAGATGTAACATGACGAAGCTTTATGTAAGGTGTTTGATGCAGGTTTATTGGGTGAATTAATGAACTTAATAATCATCTAATTATATCACCAAAAATTGAAAAATATTTTAAGTAAAAATAGATAAGGCTATGTAAATCTTATTTTGCCTACCACGTCTTAACATCTTTATGTCTGTCTACCTTGTTTTCAATGGAAAAGTCAAAGTACAATAATATAGGACCATAACAGTTCAAACCCTCATGCATTTTAAAAGGAAAATTAATCCATATGATTGAAATTGATTTGCACTTAAATCATTGCAATATTGAATAGTAAAGACAACCTGTTATGCAAAGAAGCATCCGGATTTTTAAAAACAATAACTTATATCAGTTTTTGCCAATAATAAAATGCATTAGAAAGTCAGAAGGTTTAATAAAGTGCAGCCCAGCCTTTTGAGCAGGTTTTACACTTGGTATAGTAAATCCCTCCATTTTATCAAGACGTATCTCTGAAAAGGGAAAAAGACAACAGCAACAAAAAACCCAGAGCCTACTGACAATGTGGATAGTACAAAGGTAGCCAGAGAGCCAGCTTCTGAAGCCAATATTTTCATCATGTCATCACTCCTTAATAAAAACAAATCTTTGCATTCTTTCTTCTCTACTTTCCCACAAAAGATTCTGTTTGTGAAAAGGTGGATTCAGTGGAGCTAAATATGAACAGTTAACTATGAATACATCTCGGCTGCCAGAGGGACGTTATCCCTGGTAGGAGAGATGAACAAGGGTCAAAACATGGTAAGGATAGTATGTTGTTAAGTGTTACGTGAAATGTTCTAAGTACTGTGGGACACAAACCCGGAAAAGATTAATTTGGCAGACAACAGACAGGAAAACTCGATGGAAGGGGTAAAGCATTAGATGTTACCAATTTTACCACTGTAGCTGAAATAACGAAATATAGCTATGTGTCGCTTAACGATGGGGAAAGTTTCTGAGAAATGCATTGTTAGACAATGTCATCACTGTGTGTGCATCACAGAGTTCTTATACATTCCTAGATGGTATAGCCTACTCCATACCTAGGCTATATGGTATAGTCTATTGCTCCCAGGCTACAAACCTGTACAGCATGTGACTGTACTGAATACTGTAGGCAATTGTAACACAATGGTAGGTATTTCTGCATCTAAACTTTCTATCTATAGCAAAGTTACAGTAAAAATATGGTTTTCTAATCTTATGGGATCACTATCATATATGTGGTCCATCATTGACTGAAACATCGTTACGTGGTGCAGGACTGTACATGATTTTACTGTTTTTCAGGTAAACAAGGAACAGGAAATTAGACAGACTGTATAAGGTTTGGGCGTCTCTTGCTGGAATAGACCATGGAATAGAGATACGCACCTCAGACAGGTGATGAGAGTAACAGATTCAGGATAAGTAAAGTGGGAAGAAAGAGGAGGTAAGATCATGGTCCAGGCAGCTTTCTTTTACTTTCTGATTTTACTTCTTTCATAAAGAATATCTCTGACCTTTTGTTCCAGCCCTTTTAACACCACCAGTAATGATTCCTCCACTGCCTACCTAGAGTCCTCTCCAAATCAGTCCTTCAAGGCTAAGTTCAAAAATCATTAATTCTGTGAAAGCTTTCTTTATCCTTCAAGCAGAATTTTTGACTTCCTCCTTTGGGTTTTAACAGCACTGTAGATTTTATTTTTTTTTAAATTTATTTTTCATTTCAATAGGTTTTTTTGGGAGTAGGTGGTATTTGGTTACATGAATAAGTTCTTCAGTGGTGATTTCTCCGATTTTGGTGCACCCATCGCCCAAGCAGTGTACACTACACCCAATGTAGTCTTTATCCCTGTCCCCCTCCCACCATTTCTCCTGCATCCCCAAAGTCCAATGTGTCATTTTTATGCCTTTGCATCTTCATAGCTTAGCTCTCATTTATGAGCAAGAACATACAATGTTTGGTTCTCCATTTCTGAGTTACTTCACTTAGAATAATAATCTCCAATTCCATCTAGGTTGCTGTGAATTCTATTACTTTGTTCATTTTTGTGGCTGTGTAGTATTCCATGGTCTATGTATGTATATGTATATCACATTTTCTTTATCCTCTCCTTGATTGATGGGCATTTGGGCTGGTTCCATGTCTTCGAAATTGCAAATTGTGCTGCTATAAACATGTAAGTATGCAAGCATCTTTTTCATTTCATGACTTCTTTTCCTCTGGGTAGATGCCCAGTACTGGGATTGCTGGATCAAATGGTAAATATACTTTTAGCTCTTTAGGAATCTCCATTCTGTTTTTCATAGGGGCTGTACTAGTCTACATTCCCACCAACATTGTAAAAATGTTACTTTCCATCACATCCACATGAACATTTATTATTTTTTGATTTTTTAATTATGGACATTCTTATAGAGGTAAGGTGGTATTGTATCGTGGTTTTGATTTGCATTTCTCTGATACTTATTGATGCTGAGGATATTTTCACATGTTTATTGGCTACTTGTGTATCTTCTTTTGAGAATTGTCTATTCATATCCTTAGCCCACTTTTTTTTTTTTTTCTGAGATGGTGTCTTACTCTGTCACCCAGGCTGGAGTGCAGTGGTGTGATCTCAGCTCACTGCAGCCTTCGCCTCCTGGGTTCAAGCAATTCTCCTGCCTCAGCCTCCTTAGTAGCTGGGATTAAAGGTGTGCATCACCATGCCTGGCTAATTTTTTTTGTATTTTTAGTAGAGACAGGATTTCACCATATTGGCTAGGCTGGTCTTGAACTCTTGACCTTGTGATCCACCCGCCTTTGCCTCCCAAAGTGCTGAGATTACAGGTGTGAGCCACCCCGCCTGGCCCATAGCCCACCTTTTTATAAGATTGTTTGTTTTGTTCTTTCTGATTTGTTTGAGTTATTTGTAGATTCTGGACATTAGTCCTTGGTCAGATATACAGATTGTGACGATTTTCTTCCACTCTGTGGGTTGTCTGTTTACTCTGCTGATTATTTCTTTTGTGGTGCAGAGGCTTTTTAGTTTAATTAAGTCTCATCTATTTATCTTTGTTTTTGTTGCATTTGCTTTTTGGGGGTTCTTGGTTATGAAGTCTTTGCCTAAGCCAATGTCTGGAAGGGTTTTTCTGATGTTATCTTTCAGAATGTTTATAGTTTAAGGTCTTAGCTTTATGTCTTTGATCCATCTTGAGTTGATTTTTGAATAAAGTCAGAGATGAGGATCCAGTTTCATTCTTCTACATGTGGCTTGCCGATGATCTCAACACCATTTGTTGAATACGGTGTCCTTTCCCCACTTTATGTTTTTGTTTGCTTTGTCAAAGATCGGTTGGCTATAAGTATTTCGCTATATTTCTGGGTTCTCTATTCTGTTCCATTGGTCTATTTGCCTGTTTTTATGCCAGTACCATGCTGTTTTGGTGACTATGGCCTTGTAGTATAGTTTCAGGTCAGGTAATGTGATGTCTCCAGATTTGTTCTTTTTGGTTAGTCTTGCTTTGGTTATGTGGGCTTTTTTTTGGTTCCATATGAGTTTTAGGATTTTTTTTTTCTAGTTCTTTGAAGAATGATGGTGGTATTTTGATGGAAATCACATTGAATTTGTAGATTGCTTTTGGCAGTATGGTCATTTTCAAAATATTTCTTCTACCCATCATGAGCATGAGATGCATTTCCCTTTGTTTGTGTCATCTATGATTGCTTTCAGTGGCATTTTGTAGTTTTCCTTGTAGGTATTTTATTTTATTTTTTCCAGCTAATGTAGAAGGGATTGAATTTTTGATTGGGTTCTCAGCATGTCGCTGTTGATATATAGGAAAGCTACTGATTTGCGTAGATTTATTTTGTATTCTGAAAGTTTGCTGAATTCATTTACCAGTTCTAGAAGCTTTTTGGAGGAGTCTTTAGGGTTTTCTAGGTATAGGATCATATTATCAGCAAACAGTGACTGTTTAACTTCCTCTTTACTGATTTGGATGCCCTTCATTTCTTTATCTTGTCCGATTGCTCTGGCTAGGAATTCCAGTACTCTGTTGAATAGAAGTGGTGAAAGTGGGCATCCTTGTCTTATTCCACTTCTCAGGGGAATGCTTTCAACTTTTCCCTTTTTAGCACAATGTTGGCTGTAGGTTTGTCATAAATGGCTTTTATCACCAAGGTATATCCCTTCTATGCTAATTTTGCTGAGGGTTTTAATCATAAAGGGATGCTGGATTTTGTCAAATGCTTTTTCTGCATCTATTGAGATGATCATGTCATTTTTGTTTTTAATTCTGTTTATATGGTGTATCACATTTATCGACTTGCATATGTTGAACCATCCCTGCAATCCTGGTATGAAACCCATTTGACGTGGTGGATTATCTTTTGATGTGCTGTTGGATTCTGTTTTCTAGTATTTTTTTTGAGGATTTTTGCATCTATGTTCATCAGGGATATTGGTCTGTAGTTTTCTTTTTTGTTATGTCCTTCCCTGGTTTTTGTACTAGGATGATACTGGCTTCATAGAATGATTTAGGAATGGTGTCAATAGGGTTTGTACCAGTTTTTCAAATGTCTGATAGAATTCAGCTATGAATCCATCTGGTCCTGGACTTTTTTTTGTTGGCAATTTTTAAATTACAATTTCAGTCTCTCTGCTTGTTATTGGTCTGTTCAGAGTTTCTATATTTTCCTGGTTTAATCTAGGAAGATTGTATATTTCCAGAAATTCATCCATCTTTAAGTTTTCTAGTTTATGGATGTAAAGGTGTTCATTGTAGCCTTGAATAATGTATTTCTCTGATATTAGCTGTGGTATCTTCTGTTTCATTTCTAACTGAGCTTATTTGGATCTTTTTCTCTTTTATCTTGGTTAATCTCACTAATGGTCTATCAATTTTATTTATCTTTTCAAAGAACCAACTTTTTGTTTCATCTACCTTTTGTGTTTTTTTTTTTTTTTTTTTTTTTTTTTTTTTTTTTTTTTTTTTTTTTTTTTTTTTTTTTTTTTTTTTTTTTTTTTTTTTTTTTTGGTTTGTTTTAATTTCTTATAGTTCTGCTCTGATCATCATTATTTCTTTTATTCTGCTGGATCTGAGTTTGGATTGTTCTTGTTTCTCCAGTTCTGTGATGTTGGAGTTCACTTTGGGTGGCTGGCAAAATATTAGGGAAACATTAGAGAAAGTTATAGATTAATCTCAAACCTTTTAGAAAGCTGAAAGGTTTTATTGGAACAGGCTAGAAGGCAGAGGTTCATTACATTAGCATAGGAAAAAGAGAGAGATGATTAGAGGCTTTCCCAGTTAAGTCTGTTTACCCCACGTCCCTTTGTCTTTACTCTGTGTACTCATGTAAACTTTGTGCTGGATTGCCCTCTCAGGGGGAGGTCAAAGGGGAATTGCTCATTAATGGTGTTTACTGTGGGCCCCAGAACCAAAAGCTTTTACCATTTGTAAAACCACTCTTTTAACCATGTTAATTTATACTGAATAAATGTGAGGATGTACAGGGGATGTTGGCTGCATTTGCCCTCTGAAAGCAGCCGATGACTATCCCTAGCCTACTGGAATCACTGGAATAGGTGTGAGAGTGCATTTGTTCACCTGTCGTTGAGTCAGGGTTTGCAGGACAGACCTCTGCAGGATGTGATCAATGTCTCAGGTGATGACCCCGACATGACTGAGGTCACACTGTGAGGTGTGACCTTAGATTGTCTATTTGTGCTCTTTCAGGCTTTTTGATATAGGTATTTAATAGTATATGACCTTTCCTCTTAGCACCACTTTTGCTGTATCCCAGAGGTTTGGATAGGTTGTGTCACTATTATCATTCAGTTCAAAGAATTTTTAAGTATCTATTTTGATTTCATTGTTGACCCAGTGATCATTCAGGAGCAGGTTCTTTAATTTCCACACATTTGCATGGTTTTGAGGGTTCCTTTTGGAGTTGATTTCTAGTGTTATTCCACTGTGGTCTGAGAAAGTACTTATATAATTTCGATTTTCTTAAATGTGCTGAGCCTTGTTTTGTGGCCTATCATATGGTCTACCTTGGAGAATGTTCCATGTGCTGATGAATAGAATGTATATTCCACAGTTGATGGGTAGGATGTTCTGTAAATATCTGTTAAGTACATTTGTTCTAGGTTATAAGTTTGAGTCCATTGTTTCATTGTTGGCTTTCTGTTGATGACCTGTCTAGTGCTGTCAGGGGAGTATTGAAGTCCCCTGCTATTACTGTGTTGCTATTTCATTCCTTAGGCTTAATAGTAATTGCTTTATAAATTTGGGAGCTCCAGTTGTGTGTGTGTATGTGTGTGTGTGTGTGTGTGTGTGTATGTATATATATATATATATACATATATATGTGTATATATACATACATACACATGCATGTATATATGTGTATATATGTATACACGTATGTATATACGTGCATATGCATATGTATATATGTATATACATGTATACATATGTATATATACATGTATATACATACATATATACATACACTATATATATATATACACACACACACACATATATATATATATGTGCATATATATTTAGGATTGTGATATTTTCCTGTTGGACTAGTCCTTTTATCATTATATAATGTCCCTCTTCGTTTTTTTTTTAACTGCTGTTGCTTTAAAGTTTATTGTGTCTGAAACAAAACTAACTACTCCTGCTTAATCTTGGTGTCCATTTTCATGGGATATCTTTTTCCATCCTTTTACCTTAAGTTTATGTGAATCTTTATGTGTTAGGTGAGTCTCCTGAAGACAGCAGAAACTCGGTTGGTTAATTACTATTCATTCTGCCATTCTGTATCTTTTAAGAGGAGCATTTAGGCCATTTACATTCAACATTAGTATTGAGATATGAGATACTATTCTATTCATGTGCTATTTGTTACCTGAACATCTTGTTGCCTTTTCTTGTTTTTTTTTGAGAGAGTCTCGCTCTGTCACCAGGCTGCAGTGCAGTGGTGCCATCTTGGCTCACTGCAACCTCGACCTCCCAGGTTCAAGTGATTCTCCTTCCTCAGCCTTCCGAGTAGCTGGGATTACAGAAGTCTGCCACCACGCCCAGCTAATTTTTGTATTTTTAATAGAGACAGGGTTTCACGATATTGGCCAGGCTGGTCTTGAACTCCTGAACTTGTGCCTTGTTGTTATTGTGTTATTGTTATATAGGTCCTGTAAAATTTATGCTTTAAGGAGGTTCTATTTTGGTGTGTTTGAGGATTTGTTTCAAGATTTAGAGCTCCTTTTAGCAGTTCTTGTAGTACGGGCTTGGTAGTAGCAAATTCTGTCAGCATTTGTTTATCTGGAAAAGATTGTATCTTTCCTTCATTTATGAAGCTTAGTATTGCTGGGTACAAAATCCTTGACTGAAAATTGTTTTGTTTAAGTTAGCTAAAAATGGGACCCCAATTCCTTCTAGTCTGTAGAGTTTCTGCTAAGAAATCTGCTGTTAATCTGATAGGTTTTCTTTTATAGGTTACCTGATGCTTTTGCCTCACAACTCTTAACATTCTTTCCTTCAGCTTGACTTTAGATAACCTGATAACTATGTGCCTAGGTGATTATCTTTTTGCAGTATATTTCCCAAGTGTTCTTTGGGCTTCCTGTATTCAGATGTCTAGATCACTAGCAAGGCCTGGGATGTTTTCCTTGACTAGTGCCTCAAATATGTTTTCCAAACATTTGTATTTCTCTTCTTCTTTGGGAACACCAGTTATTCTTAGGTTTGGTCATTTAACATAATCCCAAACTTCTCAGAGGCTTTGTTCGTTTTTAAAAATTCTTTTTAATTTTTGTTTGACAGACTGGGTTAATTCGAAAGCCTTGGCTTCAAGCTTTGAAGTTCTTCTGCTTTTTTGATTCTATTGCTGAGATTTTCCAGTGCATTTTGCATTTCTCTAAGCATGCCCTTGAGTTCCAGAAGTTGTAGTTGTTGTTTATTTATGCTATCCATTTCACTGAAGATTTTTTCTTTCATATCCTGTATCATGTTTTTGATTTCCTTAAGTTGGACTTCACCTTTCTCTGGTGATTCCTTGATTAGCTTAATAACCTTCTGAATTCTTTTTCTGGCAATTCAGAGATTTCATCTTGGTTTGGATCCTTTGCTGGTGAGCTGGTGTGATCTTTTGGGGGTGTTAAAGAACCTCGTTTTGTCATATTACCAGAATTGTTTTTCTGGTTCCTTCTCATTTGTGTAGACTATGTCAGAGGGAAGATCTGGGACTCAAGGGCTGCTGTTCAGATTCTTTTGTCCCATGGGATGAGGCTTCCTGAGAACCGAACTGCAGTAATTGTTTCTGCTCTTCTGGGTCTGGCCACCCAGTGGAGCTACTGGTCTGTGAGCTGGTACTGTGGAGTGTCTGCAGAGAGTCCTGTGATGCGATTTTCTTCAGGTCTCTCAGCTGTGGATACCAGCACCTGCTCTAGTGGAGGTAGCAGGAGAGTGAAGCGGATTCGGTGAGGGTCCTCGGTAGTGCCGTTGTTTAGTGTGCTGGTTTTGTGTTGGTTGGCCTCCAGCCGGGACGTGGTGCTATCCAGAGTGCATCAGCTGCAGTGTGTGGGGAGGATGCACACTTGCCCCAGGGACACCTGGTTATGTATTTATGTTTCGCAGGTGGTGGGCGGGGTCGTAGAGCTCCCAAGAGATTGTGTCCTTTGTCTTCAGCTCTGAGGGTGGGTAGAGAAGGACCCCCAGGTCAGGGCCGGGGTAGGCATGTCTGAGCCGCGCCTCTTTTTGGGTGAGGCTTGCTGTGGCTGCTGTGGGGGATGGAGGTGTGGTTCTCAGGCCTATGGAGTTATGTTCCCCGGGGGACGATGGCTGCCTCTGCTGAGTCATACAGGTCAGCAGGGAAGTGGGGGAAAGTCAGCAGTCACAGGCCTCACCCTGCTCCCATGCAGTCAGCAGTCCTAAAGGCTGATCTCACTGCCACTGCGCCCCCACGGCAGTACCAAGTCTGTTTCCAGGCAGCCAGTGACCAGGGCTGAGAACTTGCCCAAGACCATGAGCCTCCCAGCTGAGAAAGCAAGTGGACTCACAGTGTTTCGGCAGCTCAGGAGTCTGCAGCAGCGATCCAGGTCCTTCAGAGGGTCTGTGGATTCTCCTGGCTTTCTTGGCACGTTCCTGTGGAAGCTCTTGGGACAAAAGTTCACGATGTTGGACTCTACACGCAGCTCTGTCCATCCAAGCTGGAGCTGCAAGCTAATCCTGCCTCCTGTCCACCATCTTAATCCCCTGATTTGTTTTTCTAGAACTGTAGATTTTAAGTCAACAAGATAGAAAGCATCCAAATCTTAGAATTATTGAGAGATGATTTTTAAAAATTAACATATAATTGTTTCAAGTATGGCATTAGAACAATGGAGGACCCGCTCTGCTAGAATTCCTAGCGTGTAATGGTGGGCATCCTGTGGGCTGGCACAATTGCGTGGTGTTGGCAGTGCAAAGCCAGAGGGAAGCAGAGGGAAGGGTGGAGCCTCAGCAAGGCCTTGGCAGCCTCCCTGGTGACGCTGGAGTTACTGCTCTTGATTGTTCTCAATCGCAGTGTTCCTTTGGAATCATGGTAGCTAAACTCATCAACGCAGAGCAGGTCAGCTTCCGGATATGCCATTAGAATCACCTTTTACAATACGTTGGTTCCTCTTTTATTGTGTCTTAGCACTGACCGCATTGTTTAAAGTGAGGTCTAAAATAATTGCACCTTCTATATGTTTAACTCCAGGAATTTGACCTGTAAACCAATGGCAGTGGGGCAGGATAAGTTAGAGAGAAGTCCAAAAGACACCGTTAGATTTAAAGATCAGGAAGGAGGGAGAGTGAGAACAGAGGCAACACTTGATGTAAAAAACGTTTCTGTTGAAAAAGCAGTGGGTTTAAGTTGGGAGACATGAGTCTCAGACTTTCATTGATGGGTGTCTATGCATAAGAATCTAGTGTTTACATGTTTTACTTTTTCCCATCATATGAATCCTGAATACAGGACAACTGACGGCTTCACCAGGGTGCTAATCAGAGAATGATCTCTTCTAACAGTGGAGAAAAACCAGGCTCCTTCTTCAAGGATTTTCAAGTGGAATTTTGGATAGGATTTGTTGCGAGTTTTGTCATACGTGCTGACTCTAGAACACAAATCCAAGTTAAATGCGGTTTCACTCCATTGACACATCCATCTATTAAACGGTGAGCTCCTTAAAGGCAGGGGCCAGGCCTTGTTATTGTTCGCTTTTGTGTCCTGAGCTCCGAGCACATAGAAGTGTTTAGTAAATACTGACTGAATTAACAAAATCATCCTTCTTTCTGCAGCTTCAGAAAAACCCTTTGAACCCATCTACAGGACCAGTGTCTTTTTCGACCCTTTTCGACCAGTGTCTTAAAAGTGTGGGGCTGCATATGTTGCTTTTTGACCATCCTTTCTGATCCTCTCGTTGGATTAATAAGGATCGTGAGCAGCTCTAGAAGGAAGAGGGGTCCAGAACTTTCCTCTTGAGCCTAGTGGGCAGGAGAACAACAGGGCGGAAGAGCCCAGCGGGAAGGACTCTGAGCCCTCCAGTTCTTGGGGCCATACTGGGTCTCAGCTGAAATCGAGCCGTCTGTCTGGGGCGTGGGAAAGGCTACTGAAAGCTGTCCTGGTCATCCCTCCCCTCTCCCTGTGAGGGGACCGTTGCTGTGGGTGCAGGCTCAGCTCCGGCCTCATTACGTGCTCCTGCTTAATGGTTTGGGAGCTGAACCACAGACATGACCGTGAGAGGCAAACTGTTCCCTGGGTGTACGTTCAGGGGGACACTGCTTGAAGCGCTTCAGCCTCCCCTCTCCCCGACCAGTGTTTTTGAAAGGAGGGGAAGTAATTATATCAATAAGTGGAATTCCAGAGAAATCACAAGGAAAGAAAACTTCTCCCCCTTCCGATGATTTTACTGACCGCCAGGCACCACTCCCGGTCATTGCCAGCTCAGCCCCTGGCTGCTGCCGTGCTGGGCGCTGGGTCCCAGGCTGCGCCACAGGGATGGTTCGGGCCCAGCGGGTGGGAGAGCTCAGCCCCCTCCGCAGCCTCCCCTGCCCACGGCCACCAAGCACACACCTGAGTGCAGCAGTGAAGCGGTGGGCACCGTCACGGGGACTGGATGGCTGTCGGAGGAGAACCCCACCCCGGATTGTCCAGAGCTGCGGCTGTGGGGCACTTGGTCCTAGCAGCGTCTGTCAGAGATCCTCTCACAAACCAGCTTAATACAAAAGGCACACACTGCAGTATTAATGGTCGTCTCTCAACATCCCGTGTTTCAGAGCTGTCCTTTGTGCCATAATGTGCCTGGATGGCAGCTGTTCGAGTTGTCAGATCCTGTAAAAGCTACAGAAAGGACAGCACAATACTTGTGGGTTGAATGGTTTTGAAACAGGAAATGTTTCTAGCATAAGAGAAGACGAAATTGATGCTAACAGCCAAAATAATCTCAAATATGGGTTCCTAAAACCAATATTGTATTTTGAAGAAGCTGCACAAATTTAGCTAACAGACTTTAAGAAATCCAAGTAGGCCGGGCCCGGTGGCCCACGCCTGTAATCCCAGCACTTTGGGAGGCCGAGACGAGTGGATCGCGAGGTCAAGAGGTCGAGACCATCCTGGCCAACATGATGAAACGCAGTCTCTACTAAAAATACAAAAAATGAGCTGGCCATGGTGGTGCGTGCCTGTGGTCCCAGCCACTCGGGAGGCTGAGGCAGGAGAATCGCTTGAACCCGGAGGCGGAGGTTGCGGTGAGCCGAGATCACCACTGCACTCCATCCTGGCCACAGAGTGAGACTCCATCTCAAAAGAAGAAAAGAAAAGAAAACCAAGTTAGTCTAAGTGGTATTAGGTAAAATGAACAATGTAACTGCGGAATTAGCACGATGGGAATGAACCAGAGCTGCTCATTTCCTCACTGTACTTTTTATTTGGTGGCTGGGGGATTAAATCTTTTTTTCTAAATGAGGAGAAAAACCAGGAGTCTCAAAATGGTGTGGAAAATTCAGCTTTCAGGTGATAGGTCACGTGTACATCACTGATTACTTTCACTGGAAAGCACAGTAAGTGTTCCCAGGACCCAAAGCAAAAACTGCGGTGTTTCAGGTATTAGTTACGTTTTCAGCAAGTTTTTCTAATGCAGTCTCTTACTTTTCTTATCGGCTTACACATACCTGTAGTGAGCTACCACCAAAGAACGGCTTTCTAGCCCTGCTCTGCACCAGGTTCCTTCACCTCCACTGCGGAGAACGAGAAACCAGTAGGGCTGAGAACACGGCACACGGACAAGCAGCTCCAGACTCACACCCCGGCCAGGCAGAGCTTTCCAACGTCTATTCCATTTGCTCAAATGGAGGAGACTGCTCTCACGACTCGGAAGAGATTTCTATGCAGCGTTTGCTTGCCTTTGGAGAATGTTCAGCAGTAAAAATGGAAGAAAGAAGAGGCTGAAAGGACAAAAATATATCTCCAATTTTCTTCTGCTGTAGGTATAAATATTTTCTCATATATGTGATTTCCTAAGACGCCAGGAATTGGGATGCACTAGTCTGCCCAGGCCTGCTCTACTCGATAAAACTGCATCAAATAAACAAACAAAGCAAACAACAACAACAAAAAAAAAAAAGAAAAGAAAAAGAGAAAGGAAAGACCCACTGTGAAAAACATGAGCCTGCAACATTCAGATCTTAAAACTGAGCCGGAGGACAGAGTACAGTGGAGAATGACACTAAGTTATTTAGTGCTAAGAAGGCAAAGTATAATTTTCTCAAAAAGTTAAAATACAATTCAATGCAAATATAGAATGAGCATGTGTCAAGGATATTATTCAACTCATTAATTAATGGGAGAAATAATAAAATCAATTAAGCTGATTCAAAGAGCATTTGAGGAGCTGAGTATTTATAGGCAATTTAATAAGAAGATGTTAACTTAGATTGCTAGGTTATGAACAAACTATAAATCTCCAGTAGGATAATAAATCATAGAATTTGGAGTCATTTTTTTCTCTCAGAAAATATTGCTTCCGTAAAATAACATGTAACTTCCACAGAGCATAAAACCTTAATTTGTATTTTCAATAGCAAAGGCAAGTCATGGTAGATTATTTAGAAAATAAGTAATCCCCAAATGAACCTCTTAAACACTATTTGAGTGTGACATTGAAACAACACGCGGTCATTTTTTAGTCCTTTTTGTTTACAAGTTATGGAAAATTTTTCTTCAAAAGAGATGTAAGGAATCCTGAATTTATTATCTAATCATCTGTTACTTTTTTTTTAGACAACATGATGCTTGATAATAATGAAATTTTAATCAAATTTCTATCAAACTTTTGTCACTTCCTTGATTTTTTTCCACATTGGTAGTTGGCACTCACGTACTCTGCAACTTATGCGTTGGGCTCACTGATTGTTTCAGTTCCCGGCAGTATGGCTTGCTGAGCAGGAAGCATGTAGTGATGGTGAGAACCTATTTTGCCTTCATAGGCAATGGTGCTAGGATATTGTGATGTTAGCTATACCAAGCCCTGCAAATACACACGCACACATGTACAAACACATGCACACACACACACACACTGGGAGTGATGAATCCAGATAATTTTTCAGAAAAGTGCAAATCTTCCTAGATGAAGATAACCTTTATTTGAGTTTCCTGGTTAGCTAAGCAGTATAGCCAAAGACTGTGTTGTAAGGGACCTTGGAGGTCAACTATTTCCACTTCCTTGTCAAAGCAGGACTTCCCAGAAAAGTCTTTTTCTGTGATCTTTGTAAAATGCAAATCTGATCATGTCACTCTCAATATCATTCAGTGGTTCCCCATTGTCCTCAGGATAAAGCCAAATTCCCTAACATAGACTTACAAGGTCTGGCCCCTCGTACCTCTCTCTACCCTCAAATATCTTCACTCTGTCCCCTTGCGCTTTTCCTTTTAACATATGGGTTTATTTTAGTTTTTCAAATAAGTTATTTTCTGGTTAACCTTTGTGTACAGGCTGTGTCTTCTCTCTGGGCAAATCACAGTTCCCAGGGCTGGTCGGAACAAGGGCCTGGGAGTTCCACCCAGCAGTCCTTGTTTTCCCCTTAGAGTAATAGTCAATGCCTTTTATCCTTGAGCTGAAACTTTATATGAAAGAACAGCATAGAGTTGGTAGATTGGGAGATTTAAGGGATGACAGAAGTGTAGCACGTGGCAACTTTGGCTGGAATCTGACAAAGTCATTCACGGTATCCTGGAGAACAGTAAGAAGGGATGCAGGTTGTGTATCCTGGAGAACAGTAAGAAGGGATGCAGGTTGTGAGTGGAATTCCTAACTGGTTGAAAACAGAACCCAAAGGGGGCACGAGTGAGAGGGCCATTGCATACTTGAGAGTGGTCTCTGTCTTGACCCTTTACCAGTCACTATTTTCATCAGTGTTTCAGAGGTGAACGTTAATGGGATGCTGATGAGACTTTCAAATGGACTTAAATTGGGAGGAGTGAATATTTAGATGAAGATTAGCTCACAAAGTGCTCTTGACAAAGTGAAATGATGAGCTGTATTTACCAGACACTTCTCAAGTGGGTCGTCGTAATAAAACAGCACAATGATAGGTAGTGTGGGAGTGGGGAGGAAGATTTGGATCAAATAGTTGATGAGTCTAGTGGGAGCAAGTTCCACTTGAGTCCCCAAGGCAACATGACTTGTAAGAAGGTTAGGTTTCTTGGCTGAGTTAATAAAAGCTATTATTTATATCAAAGAGGGTTTTAAGTGTCTTTCTGGTCTGGCTTGTCCAGCTAAATGTTGGGAGCCTGGGTGTGGATTTCCGGTACTGTATCTCAGCACGCTGGCTGACCGCAGTGACGGAGGGACACAAACAGCCTGAAGAGGGACAGAAAGCTCCATGGCGGAAGGCTGGTTGAACACATCTGCATTGTTTAGCTTGGAAACTATTAGTTTATAACATTAATTGCTAAGGGTTGTTTATTTGTAACAAAAATTTACAATGAGAAACACCTTCCAACACACTTCAACTGAACTAATTAATCAGTGTGGTTTATGAAATGTTTGAATTGGTCACCCATTACTGTATTTGTGTTAAAGTTTACCATGATCTTTTCAAAGAAGTGTTGAGAAAGAAACTCATTTGGATTTATGGTGTGTCTCCTAGAATTTGGTCTCTTGCAATTCCCTGTTAATAAATCTGTTCTTCTGTGCCAATATAAAAGGTATTAGTTTTATAAATAATAATAGTCCACAAGCTTGAATGTGCAAAGCCGAAACTTTCTATCTCTATAAATGAATTTAATGCTCTCTAGTTCCTATTTCTGTTTTTAATGGAAAACTTAATATTATCACTTTGACAACATTCACTTCTAGTTTAAATCGAAACTAAAATCTAAATTTGGTCTAAAATTCAGTCTAATCAGAACTTTCATCTGTTCTTCTGCTTCTCTGAAGTTCCTGGCAGGTTAGTGTGGCATAAGGAAAGAAAATCCCATTTTCCTGTCATTCTCTGATCTCTGGTTCTCACAGTGGGGTCTTCTTCCATTTGATCTTTGGTCTTGCCAACACGGAAGGTTTATGTACTCTGTATCCTCTATCCTGGAACAGTGAATGGTAACCTCTTTTCTCAGCCACTTCTGTGACCTTTTCTTTGTATGTTTATTGGGGGGTGTGCACCTTCTTAGGCACACACCTTCTTAGGCACACACCTTCTTAGGCACACACCTTCTTAGGCACATACCTTCTTAGGTACACACCTTCTTAGGCACATACCTTCTTAGGTACACACCTTCTTAGGCACACACCTTCATAGGCACACACCTTCTTAGGTACACACCT
>PVKP010002143.1:0-11289 GCA_004027715.1 Plecturocebus donacophilus | reverse complement strand
AACCACACCGTGGAAAGCCAGGAAATGGCCCCTTTTTGTCTGAAATCCCCATTTCTCACCTGCGACTTCTGGTGTGGACACTACCAAGGTCCTGTGAGAGATGGGATTGTCAGTGTGCCAAGCCACTTTTCAGGTCCTCACAGCATGCATGCTCTTAAAATTATTATTTCTTCTCCACGTGATAGAAAAGCTGTTCTTTGCACAGCCAGTTTCCTCTGAAATGTTTCACGCTCCATGAATGCTTTGTTAGGAATTTTCCAGAATTTATCTTTTGTAATGCAAAGCCAAATCTTCAGAATCTCCAGTAGTTTTGTTTTTTCTTGTTCTCAAGTGCCTGCCTCTGCTAATGTCATTAATCAGTTGTGGAAATGCAAAGCCCAAAATGTACTCTATTTTCCCCACCATCAGCCTCACGTACCCTCTACAGACTGCAGAGAAAAAAATTGCTAAGAGGGAAAAATACAGATGTTTCCATTATATTGGGCAGGAGAGGAGGTGGTAAGGTTAACATTGGAGTTGGCGTGGGGGTGGGAGGCAGTTAGGTGGGAGGGGTGAAAACTATTGGGCTTGTGGAGCTTGGAGAATCTCCTCCCGTGATTCTGATATAATTCTTGCCTCTCCCTAGAACCTCACGTTGTGAGGTTCGGTGTTTACCAATGTCTTTCATTGTGTGATACATTCTTAAATAAGCCATCGTGTGTCGAGACGTGGGCTGAGGGTCCTTGTTCACTGCTCTTCAGGGCACTCATCCTTCCCTCTGTCCCTAATGAATACAAGAACCATATCTGTCTTGTTCTGCATCCTGCCTTGCACGCCCAGTCCAGGGTAGGTGCTCTGGAAATACTTACTGCATGAATGATTGAAGACAGTGGGAATGACCGCTGGGATTAGTTTTGGGAAAAAATTACGTTCAAGACAATTGAGGAAGCAATGCCATTAGGATTTGGAAAGGATAATTCTAGATTTAAAAAAGGGGAGGGAAAAGGAAAAATAACTTCTGTATTCCAAGAGGCTCATATTTTGAAACCCAAGATGGCACAGAGTATTGAGTTGTGTTTATTAGGGGCTGAGCAGTTTCTAGGGTCTGACAGCCAGAGCATTGCATCTGCCGTTCCCTCCTCTCCCCTCTTTAATAAGACACGAAGTCTTGGTTAATTTATAGGTCCTTGAGCAGAAGTCTCCTGGGTGATCCAGTTCTCAGTGCCAGCAGTGTTCATCTATCGGTAAATCGAAGCCTCAACCAGGATCTCTGAACAGCTTCCCCAGGTGAGTGTTCTGCGTAGAGCCCGCACACCCCAGCCGGGTCACACCACCTACGGTCACTCCATGGAGGTAGACACAGGAGGAGGAAACAATCCCAGACAAGGAGTTTGTTTCTCCAAAATGGTGCTACCATTGATTTTCACATTTATTTTCTACTCTTAAAACCATGAAGAACCATGAAGCCGAAATAGATGCCTGGTCCGTTTCAAATCAGTTTCACGACATTACTGACTTCATTCTGTGTCAGAGGAATAAAGAGGATTTTGGGGAAGGTATTTTAAATTTTGCGCTACTGTGTCTTCCCTTGTCTTTACACTTCTTCGCTTTGGAAAGCAGTGTGGTAGTGAAGCATTAGCTGTGCTATCCTCAGAATCCCATGTCAGATTTTGTAGCATTCCTTACAGAAAGACATTCTATCTAATAAAATTTTCAGTCAGGAAATCATAGGATATAATCCACTGGTCATTGCCAGATTGGGCAAAAATGGAAATTCATCCACATTTAAAAATATTCTCTCTACTTGAGATATTTAAGTATGTTATTCTTTATTATGTTTTGATTACATCAGCAAAGGTATTTTGCAATCTGCCATTTTTACTTATTTATAGCAAAGTCATAGAAATGAATCTTTCTCTTTTCGTTTATGGTTGTGTGGGAAAATGTGTTACTCCTTAAGATCATTAAAGCTTAAAATATAAGCTTGAAGTTTTACATATTGATGAGTTGAAATACTTTGGCAAAAAATTGTATCAAGCAACCAAAAATTTGAGAAAGTATGGCTAAAACATCTTTCCTTATTATAATAAGATAGAGTTGTGAAGTTGGTAACATCAGTATACTATGGAGTTTAATTTGATAGAAAGCATGCACTCAAATCTTTTCAACAACCATTGATTGAAGGTTGGTGATGAACACGGCAAAACTCGGTAGAGAATTAAACGATGGACCAAGTCCGTTTTCTGTCCTCAGTGAATGTGTAAGATAAAGTATAATCGAAAGCAAGGTGGGAAGCGGCAAATACCGTAAGGAATTTGGAAAAGACATGTATTGCTTTTAGCAAGAGATGAAGGAAGAATCTGGGAGGAGTCGGTAGCTTCTGAGTTATTTCTAGAAGGATGACATATGAAGGGAAATTCTTCTAGTAGAAGATCAGTATGTGAAGTATACAGAATTTGAGGACTGCTTGTACTTCACTCATATTTGGGATAAAACACATCTTGAGACTTGGCCTAGGGACTTAACCAAAGATAAATCCATTCTAGCCACAAGATCCCCTGGGACTTTGCGTCCCTTTCTGGCCGAGGACACCGATGTCTGTTGCTCCGTCTACCTGAAGTGCTTCCTGCTCGGCCTGTCCCTCAGCTCGTCTAGGAAGTAGAAACTTAAAATTTCAGCTGTCATTTCTGTCTCTTTTTCTTGCCTTGTATCCACCATGCGTATTGCCATCCAATATACTACGTATGATGCTTATTTATTTTATTTGTCTGTTATCCCTCACTAGAATGTATGCCTCAGGAAGGCAAGGATATTTGAATGTTTCATATCCCCAGATCCCATAATAGTGCATGGTACACAGTATGCATTTCATATATTAATGTCTTTGTGGAATGGTTGAGTGAGAGCATAAATCTGAAGAAACAAAGTGGCTCCAAAGAGTTTATTTTAGTTGTCTTAGGTCACAACACAGCTAGAAGCTTTTCTGGTGGCAGGTAGCTTATATGAGATGTGAATCAGCATGTAATGGCTAAGAGCGCACTTATTAGCTATGCAACCTTGGGCAAGTCCCTTGGCCTCTTTGTTTCTCAGTTTTTTCATCTGTAAAATAGGGAGAACAAAGTCCCTTCTGCACAGGATTATTGTAAACATTAAATAAGTTAATATATTTACATGCATCTGACATAGAACAATTGCTATGTAAGTGTTTACTATAATTATTTGCTTTTCTGTTATAGAACTGAGGTTGTTTTTGCCCATCTAAGATATCTGTAAAGATCTAAAGTAGCTGTAAAGACTGAGGACAGAGCAGATACTCTGGAGTTTTCTTCAGACTTGCATAGCTCAGCGGGTAGCTCTTTCCTTCTGCACGGACTCCCTTCCTCCGTCATACCCTGCCCTGTGCTTGCCTTCAAGCCTTCATAACTTCAGAGCATCTTGCTCCGGTCACCTTTTATAGGTGGCCTTTCCCCATCATAATTTCAGTATTCCACGTTTTGTGGTACACCGATTCCTGGTATGGAGTATGCGCTCAGTTAGCAAATCTGTTAATCATTATCTTAACGGGCTTGGTATTTCCTGGTGCTCCTTTTTCCAAGGCATAATCTGTTTTCTGTTTTTGAATGCAGCACACAGAATTGTATTACCTGAATTTCACCATTCTGCAAGTCCGGTCATGGCCATATTCTTTTCTAACCCTGACCGGGAAATCCATTCTTTATTTTCACCCTACCAACAGAGAGAGAAGCAAAACTCTTGCTTCAATGCCTTTAATTGCTATGCTGTCCATATATGCTAATGATGAGAAACGCATCTCTCTCTTGTTCTTCCAGCAAATGCTTGGCCTATCTACTTCCATTTTCTTAGTTTACTTCTAAGAACCCAATGTAACTCAAATAGTTTCCTTTAGATGTTGGAACAAACTGTTTTCATGACGTTGAGCTTCTTATCAGTGTGTAAATGGCTCTAAAACATCAGTTTAAGCTTTGTCCCTTTTCTGTCCCAGATTTTGAGGTCTAGCAGCGCAGGTAGACAGAGGCTCAGCTTCTGGATCAGATCCTCCCGGTGTAGGGAGTCAGATGTAACCATCTCTTCCACCTGTCTATCCCTGGAGCTCCTTGGAGACCTCTGGCCATTGTACACTGGCTTTCTTTACTTAGGGTAGTACAAGAGTGGCAAAGCCTCGCTTTGAGCACTAAAAAAAAAATGGATAAGAATGTTAAACAAACCAATACTGTTTTTACATAAAACACTTTACCTTTCTATTTGTTTGTTTGTTTTGCTGTAATGCATTTCCGGATTCAGTAGTCAAAAGCAAAAAAGTGAAAGATGCACTTTTTCCTTATAGACCTACATTCACTGCGTAGCTGACAGTAAGTTAAAAATACTTGGCTGGTGAGAAAGGTGAGAAATGGATGATTCAGCCTCTCCAAATAAAGAACCTGCAGCCGAAACGAAAGGCTGGTCAGATGTAGCATTGCAGAGAATTGGTTTCAGGCTCTTCTCTGCTAGGCAAAATTCAAGGTAGTGAGCAGCCTGGGTTGCCGGTATCTAGACATAAAAGCCTTTGTAAAAGTGACAAAAATGTCAAAATGATAATTTTGAAAAAACGAGGTTCAACTCTTCCTCTTAATTAGAAACACCAGAAAGAACACATAACACAGGAGTTCTTGCTACAGACCCAGCCTCTGTATACCTAACACATTCCTCTTGTGGGTGGCTTTGTGTCATTTCGAAGGCATTGCAGGAACTGTTTATGACCCTGGCCGCTCACTTCTACAGAGCTGGCTTATTTTTGACTCCCAGTCAGTCAAGGTGCTAATTGTGCTTATGAATATCTCACAGCTGTTCTTAACACATTGCTCCAAACAGTTCTCTTTGGCATTTAACGATGAATTTTGACTTTTTTCCCCCAGGCTCCACTTGGTTGAGAGCTCCTACTTTTTTTTCCCCTTAATTTATATTTTAGGGTAAGGGGGTACATATGCAGGCTTGTTTTGTGGGTAAACTTCTTATTTATTTTATTTATTTCACAAATAAAATAAATAAGCGTCATATGTGGTTTGTTGTACGGTCCCGGTACTAAGGTACCAAGCCTAGTGCTCAATAGTTAGTTTTTCTGCTTCTCTCCCTCCTCGCATCCCTCATCCTCAAATGGGCCCCAGTGTCTGTTGTTCCTTCCTTTGTGTCTGTGCGCTCGCATCATTCAGCTCCCACTTGTAAGTGAGAACATGCAGTATTTGGTTTTCCGTTCCTGTGTTAGTTTGCTGAGGATAATGGCCTCCAGGTCCTCCATGTTCCTGCAAAGGACATGATCTCGTGTTTTCTTATGGCTAGGTAGCATTTCATGTTGTATATGTACCACATTTTCTTCATCCAGGTCTATCAGTGATGGGCATTTAGGTTGATTCTATTTCTTTACATTTGCCAGAAAGACCCAAAACAACCCCATTAAAAAGTGGACAAAGGACATGAACAGACACTTTTCTAAGGAAGACATACGTACGGCCAAGAAGCATATGGAAAAAAGCTCAATATCACTGATTATTGGAGAAATGCAATTCCAAACCACAATGAAATACCATCTCACACCATTCAGAATGGCTATTAAAAAGTCAATAAATAACAGATGCCGATGACGTTGCAGAGAAAACAGAATGCTTACACACTGCTGGTGGGAGTGTACATTAGTTCAACCATTGTGGAACGCAGTGTAGTGATTCCTCAAAGAGCTAAAAACAGAACTACCACTGGACCCAGCAACCTCATTATTGGGTATATACCCAAATGCATATGAATTGTTCTACCGTAAAGACACATGCATGTGAATGTTCATTGCAGCCCTATTCATGAGAGCTCCTGCTTTTGACTGTTCACTTCTATTTCCTTTCAATGTCTACCTCTTCTATTATAGTTCGTTTCTTTCTTTGTCACAACCAGCTTCCATTTTAATTTTTAAAATAAAATTTTCTTTTAGTAGTTTTAGAAAAAGGCAGAAAAAATGAAAAGATAGCAAGGAGTTCCCAGAAATTCATCACCTAGTTTTTCCTATTTTTAGCATCTTAAATTAGTATGGTGTATTTGTCACAATCAACAAGCCAATTTTAACTAAAGTTCATACTTTATTCAGAGTCCCTTAATTTTTACTTAATATTCTTTTTCTCTTCCAGAATCCCATTCAGGATGCCACCGTACATTCAGTTTGTCTTCTTAGAATCCGCTTGGCTGTGATAGTATCTCATAATTTCCTTGCTTTTGAATATATTGAGTTTTGGTCAGGTATTTTGTAGAATATCCCTCAAGTAGAATGTGTTTCATGTTTTTCTCATGGGTAGACTGGGGTTATGGACTTGGGGAGAAAGACCATGACATCATATCAAGGGCGCATGCTGTCAAGGCGACTTCTCGCTGCTGATGTTTGATGGAGGTAACCGGACTGAGCACTAGCTTGCTCGATTTCTCCTCTGTGAAGTCATTTTTTCACTCCCTTTCACACTGTACTCTTTGAAAATGAGTTTCTATACACATGCCATACTTAAAGAGCGGGGAATTATGCCTCGCCTCTTGGAGGGTTAAGTGTCCACTCTACAGAAATTATTTGAAATTCTTCTGCACAGAGAGTTCTTCCTTCCCTCCCTCCCCCTTTCTTTCTTTCTCTTTCCTTCCTTCCTTCCTTCCTTTCTTTCTTTTCTTTCTTTCTTCTTTCTTTCTCTTTCTTTCTTCCTTCCTTCCTTCCTTCCTTCCTTCCTTCCTTCCTTCCTTTCTTTCTTTCTTTCTTTCTTCTTTCTTCCTTTCCTTCCTTCCTTCTTTCTTTTTCTTTCTTTCTCTCTCTCTCTCTCCCCCTCTCTCCCTCCCTCGCTCCATCCCTTCCTTCTTTCCCATTTAAAAATCAGTATGTGCTTTATACTTTGGATTATATATAATCAAATACTACATTATTTTAAACTTAAATTGGAAACCAACTTTATTTTAAGGAGTCGCTTGTCACTTCCCACAACCCATCCCTTAATAGTCTTGATTATTATTGGCTGAATAGTATGATTTAGAGAGTTTAAACCATACCAACACAATTCTAGAAAGCCATTTTCAAAAGTTTCTTCCAGATCATCCCTTTCTATCCTCTTTTATAATCCCAAGACATTTAAAAAAATAACCTGTGCGTAGAACCCTGCTGATAGAAATGCTTCTGGTTTTAGGTAACTGCCCAAAGTTACTGGAACGTTGCCCCACCTTCTGCGCCACCTTGCTGATGTAGCTTTTGTCACATCTTCTGTGTGCTGTCTGGAGCGCTGGCACTCAATAAATATGAAATGGTGATCAATACAAGGCCCCAAGTGGTCTTAGTTGAGAAAATACTGAACTACAGAAGATAGAACACTGTGTTGTCCAAAATACAATGAAAATTTCTTCCCAGAAGGCTTTTTAAGGGCAAATGGAAGTACATTTTAAGCCCATAAATCTGTCGCTCATTGTAGGTTTTTCTTTATTATATTTTTCAAGTTTATCTCAAACCGTAAATGTCTAAGTGACTTCATGTGCTTGAGGCTCTGAATTTTTACGTTCCCACCATTTTCAATTAGTTGGCTCCTTTTGCCTGGGGAAGAGGTGGCTTGTTATTTTTTAGCCTAAAATGCTCCATCTGTTATAAAGGCCTTCGTGTATTCACTTCTATCGCGTTACCAGCCACGTGTGCCACTCCAATTATTAGAAATGGAGTTTAGAAAATGTATAATCATTCCCTAGACAAATATCTTTTCAAATGCTGTTCCACTGGTTGACTTGAGGCCAGCACTCTTTGGGGGCGATTTCCATTTTATTTAGTCGCAGCCTCTGGAGTGCTTCCTACAAGCATAGAATTAGGCAATAGTGAGCACTTTTTGAAGATGATTCTTCTGTTTCATCCTGGCTATCTTGAGGTGGATCTCCTTGGTGTTTCTGATCCATGATGTCTGCAGAGCCAGACCACTCCCTTATGACTCCAAGGGGAATTCCTGGTTTATTACCGCTCTGGCCTAGCCCTCCCGATGTTCAAGTATAGTATACCACACATTTACTTGCTCTGCGGTCTTGCAATGATCATTTATTGTGTTTCTTTATAGCTCATGTCTCCCCAGATTTGAAAATGATGGGCTTATCGTTGGTATTCTTTGGGTAGGCCCATATACATGGATGTTGTGGAACGGATGTGTGGTACAGAGTACAGCAGGTACAGCCGTCTGTGGTGGCAGAGAAAGCACTAGGAAAATGGGAATGGTGCTTGCGAAGCGGCCACAGGTCTGGTGTGAGATCTTGGCATGTGGGAGGCTGTCAGTGCCTATCACAGGGAAAAGCTTTGTTTTAGAGGTACACGTGCCTGCTCTCTAAATCGCAGAAGCGTTGAAGAAACACTTTGGATTTATCCAAAGTCCTGAGTTCTAGTCCTGCTTCTGTGTCCAACTGGTTGTGTAGCCTACAGGAAGTCACTGGAACTCTCTAGACCCTTGCTGTCTAGAGTCCAATCTAAGCGGGTTGGACTAAGGCACTGTAATTCCTGTATTATTGAATAGCTTTTGGAAATTTTTCACCAAGATGCCTTATTTGCCAAGCTAACATAAGGTCGAATTTTGTGGATATGAAGAATGAAGTTAGGTTTTAACCATCTCTCTTTGACTGGAAGCATGAGCAAACTGGAAATTAAAATGAGTTTAAATACATTTCTATCATGCAGATGTATCGAGCGCATGACACTAGGAATGCATAGTGAATAAGGCACAGTCCTGTCCTCAGATATGCTGCTTGTAGACAAAAACGTGTCGGTGACCCTCATACTCTCCGCAGTCTTCCCATATCTTGAAGGAGACAGGCTGGGGCCAAATCTCTGACTGGTTTTTTCCAAAAGCCCTATTATCTCAGGGTTATGGCAGAGACCCTCCAAGAGTCAAAGAAATTCAAGAGACTTCCTAAAAATGGCAGTTTTTATTTCTACATTGTCAGGTTTTTGGGCTATAAATCATTATCCAATCTATTTATTACCCAGGTTCCAAGCTGCCAGCATATGTGGTACCTTTTTACAGGTAAGGAAATGTGTCCTATCCAGAACAAGGGCATCAGTGTGTGACCTCTGTGCACCAATAGGGAAAGGCCCTCCTTCTTCCAGGATGACGCAGCCTCTCAGCAGGGCACCCGGGGCCATGAGCACACACAGGAGCCTGCCGGCCGCTGCCCACACGGCCACCTCGCAGCCCTGAGTCTCCCTCAGAACACTGCTGCCCTCTGGATATTTACCAGGAAAGAGGGCTCTCAGAGGGTCACTCTCCTAATAGAACCAGGCTGTTAAGAGAGTCTGTTTCTTTCATGTTTAAAATATGGCACTGTGCGCAAGCTGCCTCGGGGTTTGGGTGATTGTCAGATTGCCCTGGTTTTTAATACTTTTTTCCCTTCAGTGTCCTGAGAAGTCCTTCTGAGTGGTGATGTGTCCCCTTCAATAAATCAAACCACCCACTCAAGATCACGGCACTTGAAATACGACTACGCGGAATGCGTAGAAGCTGAGTTGTGGTCACACTGCCAACACTCAGGGAGCTGGATTCTCCCTCACATTCAGTCTTGTTTAATTGGCCTAATGAGTTTGGCTGATGTGACCAAGTGATCAATCAGGTTGGTGTTATGAGATATTGGAAAATAGGCTTAGAGGAGAGAAAAGGCATTTGGCAGATTGACTACGAGACAGGGAGACAAGAATTCTTGATTCAACAGGTGAACACTTTCTGTTTGTTCTCCCATCCCTCGAATGCTGATAAGACAAAACAAAACCTGTTGGATGTGCTGCTTGCCCATGTTTCACTGGTATTCGTTTTGTAGATCCCCTTCTGTTTTGATTAAAAAACGTTTTCTTTTTCTCAAACACAATAAGCTAGAAGTTCTGCCTCTTATGAAACATTCAAGAACCAATGAATGCCTGCTACCTAGAAAAGTGAAATGCCCGCATCGAATTCTTGCTCCCTTTATGCATGGTCAACAGATTCTGTGAATAAAACAAAACAAAACATGCATTTTAACACTGATGTGTCACATTAGCTTCATTCCAACATTAGCCACTTAGTTCTTATGTATTTGCTGAAGCGATGACTGACCAGAGAGAGGATTTTGGTATACGGATTTTCTTTCTCCCTTTCTTCAAATGGCTGTTAAGGGAGGAAGTCCTGGGGTCACCTGAGTCCAGTAACTGAAACTGCTTGGGACAGACATCCTTCCAGCTCTGGGAAGTTAGAAATCAGGCGAATTTCTCACGCTTGGCTGCTTTTCCAGTTGACTTGCGGTGTGGGAGGTAAATGTGGGTATTTTGTAGTACGTGGAGCTTTGTAGTTCATTTACAAAGACCTAAGGACTTGATTTTGTTTTCTAAAAGGCAAATGTGAACTTTAGTCAAACTTGTAAAATGGGTGTAAATTTGCTCCTCACCGCTGGAAGCAGGAAATGCTTATTTCAGTTCAGTCTGCCTCTGTTCACTCCCTTCCCTGCAGTGCCGGTGGAAAAGTTAATCTCATGTACTTTTGCCCCACACTTTCCTTGCAATGGAGCAGGCGTCTTACACCTTGCAGAAAATCTGAGGAGGGGCTTCTAGCCTTGTTGCTGCTCGTCTAACTTGGCCTTGGGGGTTTCTTTTCCTTCCTGGACCGCAGGGTTCAGGGTTCGGACCTAGGCCTCCATCATTTCATTAGTGGCCCTGCACAGATGGGGCCTTAAGGTCCACTGGGATAAAAAGACCATATCTTTTAGAAATGTCTGAGCTTTCCTCTTGAATAATACAACTATCTCCTTTGGAAGCCTAAGCTCATGAAAACTCGGACCTCTGGGTCACAGAGCCTTGCTCTCTCCTTGAGATGGACCTAGGAAAAATCTCTCTCATTCTCACAGCAAACCTACACGCACAGTTAAATTCTCAGTCCGTGTTCCCGGCCACATTTGATGTCATCTTAATTTTTCTCTTCCTCTTGAACTGTTGCATAAGCTACCAGTGTAAGGCCGGTTGCCTTGCTGGGAGCTCGGACACACCCCCCCCTCCTTTTTTTCCTTTTACACGCCCCGAACAAGCTCAGACACGCTCGGGCATGTTCCCTTCTCCCTTGCTCGCCCAGCCTGGTTTTCCCTTAAAGAGCCCAGTATGCAAACAAGGTGCTGCAACCATAGCTTCTTAACAACCAATAGCAGCTAAGCCCTAACAACCAATCGCAGCTAAGCCTTAACAACCAATAGCAGCCGAGTTTTAACAACCAATAGCAGTCGGGTCTTAACAACCAATAGCAGCTGAGTCTTAACAACCAATAGCAGGCA
>PVKP010002142.1:0-129239 GCA_004027715.1 Plecturocebus donacophilus | reverse complement strand
CTGGTGTATACAACTTTAATTTCAAAAAGTATATAATGAAAGACATTGCAAAAATAAAATTGCTGCATGAGCATAGCGCATGTAGCCCTCCAGACCCTGCCTTTTCTATCTCCTTTTCTTCCGGCGCACGCTCTCTTCCAGGTTTGGGACCCTCTCGCTGGACGAGATTCCCGGGCTCGCGTTCAGTTCACAACAAAACATGACATGTTCTAATGGCACTGTTGCAAATATAACAATAACTTCATTACTTCTAAAGTATAAATCCTGAGAGTTAGATAAAAGGAAGGTCCAGACAGATGTTTCTGTTGAGAACTGTCATGATGTATAGATTTAAAACTGTACAGGCAACTTTTTCATAGCCTTGACATAGCTTCGACATAGGCTTTGTCATTATGAGTTTTGGAAGCTTTTGATGCAAACCATTCTTCATGTTTACAATTGGAGGAGAAGACTGAAAACATCATCTTCCTACAATTCATCAGATATTATTTAGAATCATTCTGCTAAAGACTAGTATGAGAAATCTGTTACCATGGGAGATTGATGATTTCCATATTGTTGATATTTGTCCTTTTGAGAGTTGGAGCGTAACTCTCTACCCCTTGGTCTCTGTAAAGCTTTCTGCTGTTTTCACAAACAGAATAAATTAGAGTAACATTGCACCTGTTTTCAAATATGAGCCATAAAGATTTGACAGCTTCCACTTTCTGTTTTTTGGAACACTTGCTCTTAGAAGCCCGTCACCTGTTTAGAAATGCAACTGCTCTGGGGCCTCTGCACTGTGAGAAGAGATAATCAGGCCATGTAGATTCTCTGGAGGATATGTCTTCTCTGGATAAGGGGAGAGGCAAAGGAGGCTAAATATTCAGATATGGCAAAGAAGCCGCTTCCAGTGTAGATTCTTTATTCTTAATCACTCCAGCTGACACTGCTTAAGTCAAACTACCTTAAATGAGTTCTTCTGTAATTCTTTACCATCAAAAGTATGAAGAAAAATTAAAGTGATTGTTTAAAGTCCCTAAGGATTGAGGTAGTTTCATACTAAGCAATAGATAATAAAATAATTATAAAACAACCTAGAGATCACTTCAGAGAGTGACAACTTTTCTGACTCTCAGATTTTTTTGTCCTATATCTATCTTATTTTTTTTAATTATTATTATTATTTTAGTGAGCTATGTGTTTAAACCTCATGACTTAGAGACAGACCTGTGCTTTCAGATGACTGTTAAAATTTCTAGAACCACAAGGGCAGAGCCAAACAGCACATCACCTTTTCTCTTTAACAAGGAAATGGCATTTTTTTTTTTGACAATTGAAAGGAAATGGTGGGTTTAAAGTTGCAAATTAATAGAGGATTATAAAAAGCTTACTCAGCTGTGAAGGCAGAGCATACTTGGGTAATAGTTTGACATAAATATTTTCAGTTAAAAATCAAGGATGAGTTCATGTCCTTTGCAGGGACACGGATGAAACTGGAAACCATCATTCTTAACAAACTGATACAAGAACAGAAAACCAAGCACTGCATGTTCTCATTCATAAGAGGGTGGTGAACAATGAAAATACACGGATGCGGGGAGGGGAACATCACACCCTGGGACCTGTTGGGGGGTGGGGGTTAGGGGAGGGATAGTAGGAGGTGGGGTGATTAAGGAGGGATAACATTAGGAGAAATAGCTAATGTGGGTGATGGGGGGAAGGATGCAGCAAACCACCATGGCATGTGTATACCAATGTAACAATCCTGCACCATCTGCACATGTACCCTAGCACTTAAAGTATAATAATAAAGAAAATATCTCCAGAGGGCACTGCTGTGGTACCTATCACCCACAGTATCTTGGCGCTTGGCTGGGTGCAGTGGTTTACACTTATAATTCCAGCATTTTGGGAGGCTGAGATGGAGGATTTCTTGAGGCTGAAGTTCAAGACCAGCCTTGACAATATAGTGAGACCTCATCTCTACAAAATATAAAAAAATTTGCTGGGTGTGGTGGCACATGCCTGTATTCTCAGCTACTCAGGAGGCTACCTATCTTCTTAAATACTCCAGTTGTGTATAATTGGCCTGCAGATATTTTCATTGTAAATGCTTCCATTTCTATAAAACGGTGATTGTTTAGGTTGCTAATGCAAATTAAGCAGTTGGTTATAAAATGGAGATAAAGAGAATGACTATTTCAGAGTGTTTTATGATTTTTAGATGTGCAAAAGAAAGATGATATGATAAATAGACTCACATTGTATTTGGATGTGAATTTTAAACAAAGCTAATTTTATACATAACAGTTGTTCCAGAAAGATTCTATTTACAGAGTTTCTGTGGTTAGCAAGAAACTCTCTCTCCTTTATAAGCTTTCCCAATGAAAATAGCCAGTTACAGCCATACTTAACCAACTAATATTATCAGTAATACACACTGTGTTATATTTGTAAAATAAAAACTCTTGCTTTTGAATTTTAATTTTAAGAAGGGTTAAGTGGATGGTCATTACTAAGTGAGGACTGCTAGAAAACAAGAAATTTGAATTTCCAAATATGTATGTCAATTAAAACCTTAGCAAGATCAGAGAACACCTTTGAAATGATGTGGGATTTATAGTAAAATATCTTTGCTTGGTGTTCTGCTGTGTCCTATTTACTTGAGATAAACCTTCCAGGATGCAAGTTAAGAATAGAGATGGGTTGCCTGGATGCAAGGAAGAATAAGAAAAACAGCAACAACATCTAAAATATAAGACTGCTGATATCACAGTAAGTTTGTGTATAGCAGTGGTTTGAAAGGAGGGAGGATCTGTAAGTTAGGTTTGCTCTGAGTATTAGGAGAAATACTCTTCAGACTGTATATTATCTTCTGGAAGGATATTGCACAGATTAGGTAGCAGCCATATCATTCATATCTATCCCTTTGGGAGGAAAAAGTGTTCCATCATCACAGAATTGGGACTGTGGGGAGAAGAATCTTTAACGGATGAAAGCAGATTACTTTTAGATTTTTTATTTGTCCATGAAGAACTCTAATAAGGGCACCGGTGCTGCAAAATTGAGACTCTCACATGAGTCACTTCAATACTATCCTCACTTACCCTGGGAATGGCTGTAACATTACTGAATAAATCATTTTCTGCTAAGAAGCAAAACATTTAGAGGGCTGTTACAGTAGGTTTAGGTATTTAGTGACAAGGAAAAGATCAACAAGACTATGCAAACTGTATTTATAAAATATGATTTATACTCCAACCCCCCCCAAAATTCCAAATTTTACACATTGCAAAATACAAGATTATTTTCTTTTTATGTAACTGCAAATAGGAGTGTAGCTGTTCACTAGGAGGTGCCAGGTCTGCAGTTTCAAAAATTCACCAAAGATAGGACACAGCATTTTTAATGTCAAGGGGGATTTAGAGGGAGCTTTTTGATGAGAGAGGAGTCACCCTAGTCAAGGTCTCTTTTTGGGAGACGGCCTTAGTAAATAGCAATGAAAAAGCACCACCTCTCAATGGATGTTAGGTCACTGATCTGGCATGAATCATTCAACCAAGGTTTCCAAAGTCCCTGCTAGCCTGGGGTTGTAGGACTTCATGGTGAATGGGAAATGAAATACGGTTCATGTCTGTTTCTTCCTGTAATGCCTTATAGACCCTTTTTAAGGCAGTTTTAAGCAATATTTGCTGGGAGCTATGGAAGCAAAGCAGAACCTGCTGCTACTCATATAATTGTTTTCTTCATGAATAAAGACATTTTCTTTCCTGAAGTTGTCAATGCTATATCTTTCAAAAGCACAGTAATGACATAGAGAATGATAAAATAGTTTTTCCTGATGCAGAAAATGAAAAGATAGTAACAACTAATAAACTGGGGAAACAGTGTTTCATTACATTTTTTACTTTTTTATGAGTCTTTTAAGTTTTACATGTGGTATCACTTAATTCAATCAAATAACTTAGCCAAGCTGAGATACAGACTCTGGTATCTTAACATTTACCCATCAATCAGATTCAGAACATCAAGTTTAACCTAGGATTGTTGCCAATCATGGGTACCTTGAGAGACTGATCATTTTGGAGTACACAAAAATCCCACAGAGTCACTAGTAAAGCTTAGAGATTTAGGCCTATTAAAAGTATATCAGGTCAGCTTTATTCACCATTTGGCTTAATAGAGTCTAAGGATGGGGGTGGGACGTGGGGAGAATAGAGTTGGCCACTAAGAGGTGGCCAGCCTCTCAGAAGTCTTGTCCTTTCAATTTATCCTAGATTTAAAGAGCGTAAGTCATGCTACATGAGTTCATGGGTCTCATCTCTGAAACCTTAGCATGAACATCTTGTAATAAATATTTATCTAGCACATTTGAGCAATTACAGTTAACAACCAGGGAAAAGAAAATTTGCCAAAACAATAGAAAACTAGATTGGATAGTTTATAACAAATTATACTTGGACCGTTCCTAATATACTATTTTCTAATTGAATTATGGTGTTTTTTTTCATTAACATTCTACCAAATTCCTTTTACTCATGATTCAGTGGTCTAGCACCTCCATATTTCAACCTTTTCTTGGAATGAAATAACCTCAACAAAATGACCATGTTTTTAGACTACTAACTTAAAGGCAAATTTAGATAAATGAGGTAAAGATACTGAATCCTAATATATCAATGAGGGATTATATTAGTTCTAGTATTTAAAAAGCAAATTAGTAGGGTTCTAAATTCAACTCATGTATCAGATTCAACTAATGCCGAAAGTCACCAGTTGGTGACTCAGATTTAACATGTAAATATATTTAATTGTCAAATGATTGCAGATCTTTTATAAGAGACATGAGAATATTGTCATGGTGATGGTTATTTTATAGGACAGTAAAAGCTGGGAAAATAGGAATTTTGGCTACTTTCCCAAAATACTCCAAAATAAGATGAAAAAGCCGTAGGTGGTTTCACTCCTTTAACTAGAGGATTTCCCTTTAAAGGATTTTCACCTTCAGAAATAGAACAAAATACCTAATCTCTAGATATAAATAGGACTAAGCTTGGTATCACAAGTCAATTCTAATTTTACACAAAAACATAGTGGGATATAATGCAAAACAGATGATTTTAGAAATCAAGTGCTGATATAACTACATCATAATGAGAATTGATTATAAGTGTACTATCCTAAATAGCTTCTAAAGATCTTGATAATAAGTGATGCAATCTCCTGGTTTTGTAGGGATATGCTCCTTAGCTAGAAGTGAGTGATCAGAACATCTACTAGAACATTCTCTACACTAAGACCTCTCATGGTTCCTGTTCTTCTCTAGTACATTTAGAAAAATCTCAATATTAAACATGTAGCCTTGGAAAAGTTAGTTGACCACAGACTTCTCAACGGAACACAATGCAAATAAAAGTATCTACATTGTTGGATTCTAGAAAATGATTGCATTAATATGAATAAACCAATTAGCTTCTGGCACATAGTAAACTCTCAGTTTTTGTTTTTATTTTAAGACAGGCAGGTTCTTATTCTCTCTGCTGTGCAGTGACACAAACATGGTTAACCGTAGGCTCCACCTCTTGGACTCAAGCAATCCATGCACTTCAGCCTCCTGAGTAACAGGGACTACAAACTGATACTGCTAGTTTTTGCATTTTTTTGTAGAGATGGGGGGAGGGTCTCACCATGTTGCTTAGGCTGGTCTTGAACTCATAGGCTCAAGTAATCCTCCTGCCTTGGCCTCCCAAAGTGCTGCAATTGTAGGCATGAGCCACCACACCTGGACCCCAGTATGTGATTGCTCTCACTTTTGCTGTCAAATATTAGAATATATATTAACCTATGTCGTGTGTAATATTAAGATACAAATGACTTCATCACACAAAAATATTCAGATAATGTTAATAATCCAAATGATTTTATGCTAAAATTTGGTACTATAACTTCTTCTTTAGGTTTAATTGCCAGAAGTGAGTTTTTTAATATCAAGTTTTCACCTACAATGCTGTGCCACAGTGTAGCACCAAAAAAGAGTTACTATGATTTCAAAGTATATTCTCTTGCCTGTGCATGATAGTATCTAAAATCAGAAAAAAATTCTTCATTCTTACAGAAAAAAACTTCTATAACATTGACAGGAGCTATGCACTTTCATACAAAAATGAGTCTTGAACATATAGAACCTTGTATTAGTCCATTTTCACACTGCTATAAAGATCTATCTGAGACTGGGTAATCTATAAAGAATAGAGGTTTAATTGACTGATAGTTTTGCATGGCTGGGGAGGCCTCAGGAAACTTACAATCATGGCAGAAGGGGAAGCAAGGCATGTCTTATATGGTAGCAGGAGAGAGAGAGAGAGAGAGAGAGGAAGCGTCACACCTTTTAACCATCAGATCTTGTGAGAACTCACAAGAACAGCTGAACAGCCTGGGGAAAATTGCCCCCATGATCCAATCACCTCGTACCAGGTCCCTCCCTCGACACGTGGAGATTATAATTTGAGATGAGATTTGGGTAGAAACACAGAGCCAAATCATATCAAACCTCAATAAATATTTCTAGAATGAATGGAATCATTGTTCTAAGATAAATATTTCAAATTAATGTAATGGGGAAAATGAAAGTGTAGCATGTTTTCAAAAATACTAACTGCACTTTTATGAACACCCTGAGTGACTCTGACTTTAAAGTTTCCTGCCCTACTATGGGGGGGAAGAGAGTATTCATGAGTCTTTCTAGAGATTCAGATATTGTCAATCAGTATTGCCTGCACATGACTTTTATATGCAGGTAAAGTTTCTGTAGCAGGATCCTTTTCAACTCTCATTAAACTATGAAAGAATGAATTTTATGAGATCAGGCATCCCCTGTGCTTGGTCAAACTTCAAATTAAGACCAAGGTGGTTAATTCCAAACATTGATTTTTATTCCTTTCTTTAAAATAACTTTCATAAAACTAAGTTGTTCTTGTAAAAGTCTGAATGTAAAGAACTTCCAAAGTGTGGTTTCACTATAACATGATAATGTATTTATCAGAATATGAATGCTAAAATATGCCCCTTTCTCAAAAACTATCAATCCATAAAAAAGTTAAAGAAGAGGGCTTCATATTCATTTGCCTGTCCTCATTCAATCCTTCTGCTTCAATCACCTGATTTTTCTTTTCTTTGATTTTCATCTGCTCCTCTTTCTCTGCAGTCCCACCTAACTTCTTTATGTAGCATGAATATATTGTTCTCTTGTTTTACTCTTAACTGTCTCTGCTCTTTCTCTCCTGTGTGATTACTTAGCTACACAAACAGGACTGAAATATAAGTAAAAATGACTTAATAAGGATTTCCTATTCAGGAAAATTTGTCTTCAATAGTGTTTGATGATTTCTCCTGAGAAAAAAGGCATTCACAGTCTTACCCTAATCATCTCTGAGCAAAACATTTCAAATTGGCCAAGCAGCTGCAAAACAAGAGCTGAAAACAGATGTGAACAGAAAGATTTCCTGCAGTGGTAAACACTATGATGCTTTTATATTGATAACACTCTGGGGGTAATTCCTGCATTTCTAGCAAAGGCCATTTAAAGTGCAGGTTAAGAATAAAAAACCTAGCCCTTTTAAGACAGCATGCATGAATAACATGTTGGTTTGCATTTATCAATTTCTTGTAAGATTTTTCTATTTTTATAACAGAAATAATATAGCATGTGTCATTTGATAGTCCTATGCAATATAATAAACTGTCTTAAAAATAGAATATTGGGGCTGGGCACAGTGGCTCACGGCTGTAATCCCAGCACTTTGGAAGGCCCAGGTGGGCAGATCACAAGGTCAGGAGTTCGAGACTAGCCTGGCCAATATGCTGAAATTCCATCTCTACTAAAAATACAAAAATTAGCAGCGCATGGTGGCGGGCACCTATAGTCCCAGCTACTCGGGAGGCTGAGGCAGGAGAATTGCTTGAACTTGGGAGTCAGAGGTTGCAGTGAGCCGAGATGGTGCCACTGCACTCCAGCCTGGGCAACAGAATGAGACTCTATCTCAAAGAAAGAAAAATAGAGTATTGGATTTGCAAGGGAATAAAAATTTATATTACAGGAAGTTCTAACTGATGTATCAGAGAGAACAAAATACCCTAAAAATACTTCACAAAATGTTTACCCATTATTATTCCAATGAGAATTAAAAGAATATATAACTCTCCCAAGATCTGGCCAGATAACTTTAAATGATTCACTACTCTATGCAAAAAAAAAAAAAAAAAGCCTTTAAATTTATTTAAAATTTCAAATGAATTTTCATTCTATTCTTTAGCAGAATCCACAAGTAATATCTTTTCAATCAACTGAAGATAAGACCATATTGTTATTTTGGACAGGATACAGTGAATCCTCCTTTTCACATACTAGGTTACTGAATGTATCTTAAAGGATGCTCATTTATTTGGTTAGTCAAACATTATTTATAAAATGCTTGTTGTGGGTCGCATTCTGTGGAAGAGGCTGGTAAACAAGACAGTCAATGAAGTTGCCTTCATGGTGCTTGCATTTTATGGAGACTTGTAAGCAACTAACAACCTAGATAAATAATAAATAAAGAAGTTACCCAACCAGCCCACCAGTAAGATAGTTTGTAACTAGGTGATGGCAAAAATGTACATGGTGATGAGATAAAATTCCGGGAAGAAAGCAATTTTAATAACATAACCTAGGAAAATCTCTTTGTGAAGGAAGGATATTTTTTCCAAGGATTAAAGCAAAGGGGACTTTCCTATTGTACTGACTCAAATAGAATGAAATCTCCTGTGTTGAGGAAGGAACTAGTCTGTTCTGAGATTTATCTGTTTCCTCAAAGTGGCAGTTTTAGCTATGTGGCATTTGGAGCGAGTGACTCCATTTTAGTTCAGTCTGGTCTGTTGGGGCTTAAGGCAGAGGCTCAATCCAAAACAATGGACTTTTATAATTTTTATTTAACAGTGGTAAAATCTGAAAGGAAAGAACAAAGTATGCAAACTAATGAATCCTGATCATATTTCTTATGGGTGAAAAAGGTAGATAAAAAGCCAGAGATACTTTTTAAGTAACTGATTATTGGATCTCCTTTGTCTCTGGGTTTAGGAGGTAGCCAGAGCTGGTCTTAGCTATGACTTCTTTTCTTGGTTTCTATATGCAAAGCCAGGCTTCCGGTAACTGTCATTTCATAGGTGCTGCACTTTCTGGAGTAGTGCATCTGGAGATAACAGTTCTATACACTGTTACAATAGCCTAATAGATTTTAGGTATTAGTTTCACTAGCGCAGGTTTTATCAGAGAGTTCATATTTCAGAAACTCCTTATACTTGGTTTTGATATATAGAGATCCTTATGCATGTTTTTTCTTATACATGTATTTCTTGAAAAGAAAACGTGAATTTGTACCATCCACACGAAGTAATTCTTTTTAAATTATACTAGCAAAGAGTTAAGGATGCACACCCCTTCTACTTTAGGCAATTTTAGTAACAGAAAAATTTTGATTGAATCCAAATTTTGTGGCCTGTTTGCCTCCTACAGGCCTTTTCCTGCCATAATTCCTGCTCCTCACCTTCCTGCATCAGCTGGCCCTGAGCAACCTAATATAAGTAATAATCCACCTGCAGCGTCTGGGAGCACAATATAAAAATTATTTCCTAGCCTGATACAAAGCTTCATAGCAACCTTTCCTTTCTTATCCTTGCAATTTTAAGGAAAGTATAATATCTATTATATGTTATCAAATCCAAACACATTGGTGCCTTGATGGGAATTGAGACTATTATTACACTCCTAATTCTCCTAATAACTTTAGCAATGCATTACAGCAGACTGCTCTATAAAATTTTACCTTTTATGTCTTATGTCAAAAATGATGTATTTCTTTTTATTCTATAAAGCTATAATTCTGATATTATTTAGCTAAGAATACCTGATAAAGAGAGTCACCATTTAAGATGTTAAATTATTTCTAATCATTCTCTTTGCAAGGCAAAATTATCCCAATCTGCAAAATCTGCTGTGTGGTTTGGACCAAATGTCCACAAGCGATTATTGTCATGTTGTTATCAGCAATAATGCATAAAAAGCACAATTTTACATATGCCTTATAATTTATAATTCTCTCAAGGGAAACACTCTTCCTAGAAATATTTCTTAAGTAGTTTATATTTCATAAATAAATGTTGAGTTTAAAGAAGAAAACACCGTTATTTGTTCAATTAGTGTACACTGCTGAAACAATCTTTACTAGGTGGACTAATTTACCAATTCCTAATGTAGTGTTCAGTTAGACAAGTTAGTGGACACTTGCTGTTATCTAAGGCGGTACATTCCCTTGTTATCAAGTACCTTCAGGTATTTCTGAAACACACTCAATTCAGGGCATGTAACACAAACTGTGACAGTTTATTGGCTTGCTTTATGATTTTTAAAATCAATCTTACAGAAAAAAATTCAACACAAGCTACTTTCAATAAAAAGATTTACTTAAATGTTGTCATCAGCTGTCTATAGTGGATGGGTTGGTGACCAGCTTAATTTCTACATTGGAACAAGTTTAAGAGATGTGCTCTACAATTAACTTGAGGAGTCAGAATTGCTTTGTCAAAATAGTGGATATCATTTAGGAAAGTTATACATTATATGTAGAAGTTTCTTGATAATAACATGTTCAATGAAATGATTTTCAATGACAGAACAATTTTCCGTTGTTTAAGGCTAATCACAGAGTTTTAAGGGTATTTGTTTTCTCTCTACTACTGTCTTTATTTTCACAAAAGTGTATAAATTTATCCTGGTGAGCCAATATGTATAATTATTTATGTTATTTATAGTTATTTTTAAAAAGAAGACTCAGAAGAAATTTTAAAAATGAAGAATTTCTGTAGAAAATTGCTTTTTTGGTTTCTGTCAGACTTTATGTATTCCATGCAGTGTGTCATTTTTGGTACACATCTAACACAAGCAAAAAGTTTATGCATTTTAAAAGATTAGAGTACTTAAAATTTTTTTCCTCCAAATAATTTTAACTTAGTGCTTTCTTAATTCTTTCAAAAAGAATTCCAGGAAACATTCTACAAACTTTCATTGCTAGAGTAAATGGAAAGCAGCAAAAGAATTCAGTGGAGCAGAGAGTTTCAATGCAATTATTATTATTATCATTTCTTGTTGCACTGGACTGTATCTGCCAACTGATAGCTGAGTCAAGATTTTATAGAAACCTGGGATTCCTGGGTTGGATAAATCTACTTGGTCAATACAACTAAAGTACTATCAAATGTTTGATAGTTCTACTTTTGGGGGAAAAGAAGAAGGATACAGCTCAGCCAAGCAACATGAGGTGATTGTCAAATTTTCACAAAAAAGTTATCAAAAAAAAATAGTAAATTTTAATAGTATTTTGAACACCTGAGATTTTAGTAAGAAAGTTTTTGCTAAAAAGGGAAATTTGAAATCAGTAAAAGAAACAGAAATTATTGAACAGTTTGCCTTAGTATTTTTCCAAATTCTTTATTTGTTATCCTAGCAGCTAGCTGGGCTAGGATAGATTCATTAAAAGCAAATATTTTCTTCATAGACTTGAAACTCACTACTAACATAAATACACATCTTCAAATTTAACTTTTTAGAAGCATACACCTTGCCATTTCCATGGTAATTTCAAATACACCTCTCTATTTTAAATAGAACAACATCTGCTTTTTTTTTCGGCATTGGTTAAAAACAAAAAAATGTTGGAAGGAGAAAAAAACAGAGAAATAAAGTAATTTGGTAAAACTAAAAGGGGACGAGGCATCTAGTGAAGGCTCTCTTGCAGTTTTTAATATAATCTTGAGACTTATGCTAGAAATAGATTCCCAGCAAATTTGTTTTCCTAGTACTTGTTTTAGGTTCTCTGTCAATGTTTAACCCCATTATAATAAATTTTTTATTTGAAAACTTTATACCAGTTGCCCCAAAATACACAAACTTGAATTTTCTCTTAACAGATTGCTTTGCATTATAAAACTGTTCTTGGGACTGGAGATATGGAACATGGCAAATGAGAAAAGGACAAAAGACATGTTCAACAAGAAAAAAATTAACTAAGAGCCATCAAAATTGTTTTAATATTCAAATTCTATTTCCCTCTACAGCTTATCATGCAATCTAAAAGAAAAGGATGCTAAAGATATAAGCACCCCTGAAAATCCCAAAACTTTCTTGCAATTTTCCAAAAGGAATTACCTGGAAAGAGATGAAAACTGACTTCGGATATGAAAAGCAACATGAATATAAATGAATATAGTTTTAATATAATTCTACAATAAGTTTGGAGTTAAAATATTATCAAACACCCAAGCATATGGAAAGATTAACAGTATAAATATTTCCTTAAAAAATGTCTTTCTAAGTATTATTTGAAGACAGATATTTTAGCCCTTAACTGTGCCTTGAGAAGAAAAAGTATAATTTTCAACTCACCTATTAGGAAAATATGCATCCTTCATAAAATCGACAGTTTTGGATATTGTGCAGTTTATTTTTTAATGAAAAATATTCAGAGCATTTAAATAAGTATTCTATAAATACAGAATATTCCGGGCATTTAAGTCGTACTGTACATTGAGATCTCTTGTGATAATAGAAGTGATAAATACACATCTCTGATTAAAAGAATCAGTTTCCTTCATCAGAAAATTGATGTAATCACAATCAGTGATCTATAAACTGAATTTATTGACTTTAGGTTTTTAAGGCAAGACATCAAATAACATTATAGTTCTCAACTACTATAATGAAATGTCCTTATGAATTTAAAATACTTTATAGGTTTTCAATAATACTATTTTTCATAAAATTTCAAACCCTACCATAAACTACATGATTCTTCATGATCATGGCTTTCATCTTATCCTTTAACCTCATCCACTATTTGTTTTCTTTTTGTTCATTATGCTATAGTTCCTGGATTTCTTTCATTTATTTATCCACCCTTGGCCTGGATTATTCCTCCCCAACTCTCCCTAATTCTCTCTCTCTCTCTCTCTCTCTCTATACACACACACACACACACACACACACACATTATTAGATGCTATTGGCATGGCTGGTATCTTTTTCTCATCTCTGATTTTAGCATTAATGACATATACAGCCTGTATCTATTTTCTACTTTATCCATCATTGGATATTTTGTTTGTAAGTGGAATTAGTTTTGAGAGACGAAGTGCTGAAGGAAGAAAGAGAGGCCAGAATCAGTGTGAAGTGCCTGTCTTACAGTAGGTCTCTTAAGCAATTTTTGAGAATTACAGAGAAAGGTGATTGGGGAGGAAATTGTGGAGCAATTCCAGAGGACCTTTATGAGACCTTAGGCACAAGCAGAGCTGCTTTGGGAGTCCTGGTAGCAAACTGAAGCACAAGCTACAGAGTCACACTCACTCCTCAAACAAAAATTCAAATATGCACACATGCACATCTTCACAGATGCCAACATACTTCTAGTAGCCCAAAGATTGAGAACTTCAGAACTCTAGGAACAGGAGCGTAAACAAGCACTTTGACACTTGCACTATCTTAAGCTTCTCTAAATAGCTTTCTAGCGAACAGGTGGATATGTATGAGTTGGAGTAGGAGTTTTATAATGGCTTTTACCAAGGGATAATTGGAACTGGCAGACTCGTGAACACAATACAGCATTCATTTAAGAAACTGCAGGAAACACTCTTGGCTGGGGAGGGATAGTGACTTTTTGCTTCTATCTGGATGAGGATGCACAAACCAGTAGATATTTGGCCTGTAGAAAGTTGTATATGGTTATCAGCCATCACACTTTTCTTGCCACTTACTATGTTTCAAGCAAATCAATGTTAAATTATCTGATAAATTTAGATAGAATGACTCAAAACACATGTATCATTTAAGTAGGAATTTCTCCTAAAACTTGCATTAATACCCGCAAAGCATATTTATGAAAACAAAACAAACACACAAGTGAGTAAACATGGCTTCCAAAACTGTGCTCATGGAAGACACAGACTCCTGGAACAGCTTGCATGTGTTGCCTGTGTCAGCTGCATGAATTCGTGTCAAGCATGGGGATGGTTCCTTACAGCAGACAACATGGAAATCAAATGGTTTATCTCATTAGACCATGCTAATATGCTGCATTCCTATAATTAGAATTACTTTATCTCTCATATTTTATCTAAAGGGAACCTTCAAGATGCATTCTTATGACAATATGAGCATAAAAGTCAAACATGCTACCCAAAAAGCTGTATAATTTACATAGGCTGAGTAATCATACTCTCTGGTGAATTATGTCTGACTCTCTGTTGAATGCTCAGAGAAACAAACTTAAAATAATTCTTCACAATACAGATTGTGAAAAGTTAATGACTTTAGGCTTCTTATTTTACAATATATTAGTATTCTTTTATAATGTATATTAATATAATATCTAAATTTTCTTCATATAAAATGGAGCAAATTCTATTAGAATACAAATATATTTTTGAAGACCAACTCTTGGAGTAATATATTTTGTCCTTTAAATGTCGTATTAAAAATATATGTATTTCTCATTAATATATTCAACCCAGAGTCCTTCTTAATGTGTTCTTATTAACAGACATAATACATTTTAAAAAGTTATGGTTTAAAAAATATAAAATGATAGATGCTAGATTAAATGAATCTAAATAAGTAGGATTGTTATTACAAGCTTTATTTGATCTTTAATATAGCATGGGTTCCATCCAACTTGTAAAGACAAATGATTTTTATTATTCTAAGAATTATCTAATTGCTGAAAAACTACGTGAGAATTATTATACTATTAAACAGATTTTTACAAACATTGTCTAAATCCTCTTTGAATGTTATATTAGTATGTTCTCACACTGCTATAAAGAACGACCTGACACTGGGTAATTTATGAAGGTTTTATTGGCTCAGAGTTCTGCAGGCTATACAGAAAGCATGGCTGGGAGGCCTCAGGAAACTTACAATCATGTTGGAAGGTGAAGGGGAAGCAAACATGTCTTATCATAGCAGAGGAGAGAAAGAGAGGGAAGGTGGAAGTGCCACACACTTTTAAACCATCAGATCTCATGAGAATGCACTATCATGAGAACAGCAAGGTGGAAATCCGCCACATAATCCAGTAACCTCCTACTAGTTTCCTTCACTAACACTGGGGATTAAAATTCACAGTGAGATTTGGGTGGGGGAAACAGAGCCAAACCATATCAAACACATTATTTTCAGCCAATTCCACTTGTTGTAGTATGGTTCTTTGAAAATTATTGTATGTTGTGTAAAGTTGCACAAGTTATTTATTGCAATAAATAATTTTTAGGATCCAAACAGTGGAATGAAGTCCATATAATTTAATTATATAATGTTTACTCTTTTCATCTACACACTTGTTTTTTACTCTATATTAAGTACATTTACATAATACCCTCTTAGAACTGCAAATGGATTTTTAGTAAACTCAAAAATCACTGTATTAAGATTTCCCCTCACAATTTTTCAGCCTGTTCACAAAGAAAACAAATAATGAGTATTAAGAGTCTGTGGAGGAAGTATAGTAACCAAGAATAAAAACTGTAGAATGTGTGAAAACAAGGCGATTTCAATGGATGCAGAAGGAGTAGTAGGAACTAGAAGACTTGGTACTATTGAATCAAATTCAGCCTAAAGCTGCCTCCTTACTTATTTTAGGCTCAAACTAAAGGTTTTTATGTACACTGTGAACTATAACCAGTGAAAGTGTAAACAGAATGTAGCCTGCACTTGTGCAGATCACTGAGTTTTGGCTAATCAAATGTAGCCAACTGTTCAAATAAGGCAAATGCCATCTGTAACCAATACAGCTGTTTCTGTACCTCACTTCTGTTTTCTGTGCTTCACTTCCACTTTCAATACCTCACTTTCCTTTTTCTGTCCATAAATCTTCCACCACGTGGTTGCGCTGAGCCTAGGCTGGCTCAGGTGGCTGCCCAATTGGCCAGTTGTTCTTTGCTTAATTAAACTCTTTTAACTTTAATTCAGCTGAAGTTTTTATCAGTATGTTTATAAAGCTGAAGTTTTTTTTTTGTTTTATCAGTATGTTTGTAGAACTGGAAGGACACAGTACAGTAAAGAACAGGTGAGGTGGATAGAAGACATAGAATCAAGCAGGTGTTGGAGATGCTAGGAGTGCTCTCCCTCTGAAAATTGAAGCTTTTGTATTTCTTAAAGCAAACAAAGAGTTAAGGTGCTGTTGATAACTGCTCAAGTATTTTAGTGGTCAAACAATGAAGTATCACGGTGGCTGCACAAAATCATATAAAGAAAATCAGGTCATACCAGATTTCTCAAATGTAATATAAACAGGTTAGATTATTTTTGGTGAGAATTCCTTCAATGCTGAATTATAAAATCTATAACCTGGAAGATCTATGTTTCTCTTAACCTTTAACTATTCTTCTCTTATCTTCCATCTATTTTCTTGATTGTTTTCTCAGATTAAAATACCATGTCTGTCCAAATAATTGAAGATATGGAGGCACTAGGTTTTAGATAAAACTGGGATGATATTTTACCTATCATTTCCAGGACACTCTCATGTTTTGTCTTGCTTCTTGCCTGTTTTTTTGACTAACGTGTAAAACTGAGCCAATAACTCCAGGGAAAATCTTATAATGACTTATAGGTATAATTCCTGAGTTATAAGTGAGAACTCACAACTTATCATTTCTACGAGAAACATTGAAATCCAAAACCCTTGAGGCTGATGTCTCTCAGAGTGTCTAAATGATTTCTTTAACCTGTAAAATTCTTCCCTAGAACATCCACTAACATCAAATTATATGTTGTTCATCAGTCTAAGAGAAACTTTTCATTTATATATTTGTACTTGTTTAAATTAAAAAAAAAAATGGAACGGCAAAGGAAGAATTCTGCAGATTCCTTTTGTCTTCTTAATACCTAACCAGAGTGGTAGGTATGATAATGGAATATAAAGAGGTCTGCAGGACAGTCCTCCTAAGAACCTGTGAAAATGTTGCCTGAGAAGGCAAAAGAAACTTGGCAAATGGAACTGAGCTTATGAACCCTTGAAAATGAGGAGAGTATTTTGTGTTATTCACATGGGCCCAATTTAATCATGCAAGTCTTTAAAGGCAGAGAACCTTTCCAGCTGCAGACAGTCAGAGAGATGGCAGCATGAGGGGTATTCAACATACAATTGTTGTCTTTGGAGATGGAGGGTACAGCCATGGATCAAGCAGTGCAAGAGAACTCTAGAAGCTGGACAAGGCAAAAAAAAAAGAGAGAGAGAGAGAGAGAGAGAGAGAGAGAGAGAGAATTTGCCATACAGCCTCTGGAAAGGAACATAGGCTTGTTGACGTCTTGATTTTGACAGGATTCCAGTGAGATTCCTGTGAGACTTCTCACCTACTGAACATAAGAGAATAAAGTTGCATAACTTTTGTTTTGTTTTGTTTTAATTTGTTTATTATATTTTAAGTGCTGGGGTACATGTGCAGATTGTGCAGGTTTGTTGTATGGGTATACAAGTGCCATGGTGGTGGGTTGCTACATCCATTGCTCCATCATTTATATTAGGTATTTCTTCTAATGCTATCCCTCTCCAATTCCCCCACCCCCTGCTATTTCTCCCCTAGACCCCCAACCCCCAGGCCCCGGTGTGTGATGCTCCTCTCCCTATCTGTGTGTTCTCATTGTTCAACACTCACTTATGAGTGAGAACTTGTGGTGTTTGGTTTTCTGTTCTTGTGTCAGTTTGCTGAGAATGATTTCCAGTTTCATCCATGTCCTTGCAAAGGACATGAACGCATCCTTTTTTATGGCTGCATAGTACTCCATGGTGTATATGTGCCACATTTTCTTTATCCAGTCTATTATTTATGGGCATTTGAGTTGATTCCAAGTCTTTGCTATTGTAAACAGTGCCACAATAAAAAGTATGTGTGCATGTCTTTATAATAGAATGAGTTATGATCCTTTGGGTATATACTCAGCATTGGGATTGCTGAGTCAAATGGTATTTCCATTTCTAGACCTTTGAGGAATCACCACACTGTCTTCCACAATGGCTGAACTAATTTACACTCCCACCAACAGTGTAAAAGTGTTCCTATTTCTCCAAATTCTCTCCAGCATCTGTTGTCTCCTGATTTTTTAATGATCACCATTCTAACTGGCATGAGGTGGTATCTCAATGTGGTTTTGATTTGAATTTCTCTAATGACCAATGATGATGAGCATTTTTCATATGTTTGTTGGCTGCATAAATGTCTTCTTTTGAAAAGTATCTGTTCATATCCTTTGCCCACTTTTTGATGGAGTTGTTTATTTCTTGTAAATTTGTTTAAATTCTCTGTAGATTCTGGATATTAGCCCTTTGTTAGATGGGTAGATTGCAAAAACTTTTTCTCATTCTGTTGGTTGCCGGTTCACTCTACTGATAATTTCTTTTGCTGTGTAGAAGCTATTAAGTTTAATTAGATCCCATTTGTCTATTTTGGCTTTTGTTGCCATTGCTTTTGGTGTTTAATTCAACCAATTTGTCGCAAATTGTGGCAGCAATGAAGCACCAATACACTCACAATCTTCACAAGTGCAACACACATACTCCTCCACTCTCACCTACTGCAATAGAACATTACGTCTGGAAATAGATGAAACCTATACATTTATGTGAACAATGAAGTTGTTTGACTTTATATAAGTAACCTACTTTTGAATATGAAGCAAGAACAAATTCTTAAAGAAATAGAGTTAAATCTGTTTTCATTACATCTTTTCATCTGGAAACATTTTGAAGGAAAATATATTTTTTTTAAATAGAAACTCTACTCAAGAGTCTTAATTATTTCTCCTTTGGTCACATATATTTAAGTAGCAAAAAGACAAACATGTTGCAAAACATGCTAATTGCTTTTGTAATCTTTGTGTTCGGGCGAGCCACAAAGTATTAACAACATTTAAACATTACTAAAATTATTGATCTAATATGAGAGTGATAATGACCAACGATCGACAGTTTAGCTAGTTTAATTTTGGATCAAGGATGACTTGATAAGGATGGTTTAAACTCTGAAACAAGCTTCCTGGAGATCGGAAAGTTTCTGTCCTTTCTAGAAAGTGGAAGCTTTAGGAGACATAGTATAAATAGTTGTACTCAGAAAAACATACCCAAATATTCATACATATATTTTCACGAATCATCTGTCTGCTATCTATGTAGGTGACCCTGGTTTGCCTGTTTCTGTTATCATATCAATTGGTTTTGTGTCATTTTATTATCTTTTTATTTTATGAACCCTCAATCCTACAGTAAACTAAATTCTTAATGGAAAAAACATTTTATTGCTGTTTTGTCCTGCACACAATAAACTATGTTTCTGACAAACTTCTAAAGGTAACAAAAGTAGGAGCTGCCAGCTCATAGACCAAAATTTGCCCTGAAACATTGAATACAGCCCTATTTCTGCTATATTTCACTCATACAATACCCTTATTCCTAGGATATAAAATCAACCTACAGTGATCAAGAATATCTTTCACAACTGCAGATATGCAAGCAGAATGGGTTGGACATACATAAACACACACACACACAACCCACTTGGTTTATTCAGTAACCTCTAATATAATTCTTGTGCAAAATAACAAGGTCTTTCAAGTAGCGCTGTCCAACTTTAATCTGCATCATAATTAAGTGGACAATGTGGAATATCCAGATTCTTGGGTCTCCAGATTCAGAATATGGCATTTCTTTTACATGTGGTCAGCTGTCATAGCTTGATGCCAAGCAAAACAAACAAACAGAAAGTAAACAAATAACAATCTAGAAAGTAGGCCCAACCTGGAGGGAAAAAGAGTTAAGCAAGGTGGAAATTTTTTTCTACAATTAAGTGATAGTATCAGATAAGTAACAGGCTCATTTTCTGATGGCTGGTTCTGTGAGGTTTTTTTGTCTGTTTTTTGTCCCACTGTGTTAAAACATCATTAAAACACCATGTGATATCTTCAATTTTCTTCAAGAAAGAACATGTGCCAGTTGGTTCAGCATGATGTCTCTCTATATAAATTACATTGCGTTGTGCTCAGCTATGAAAACTTTTAAACCATGAGCTCCGGCTGAGAGAAAAAAAGAACTTAAGTTGGGCAAGTGCATACATGTTACCTACTGCAAATGCTGACCAGGGAAGAGTAGCCAAGTACTCCAAGACAGAGTCCATTATCCCAAGTAAGAAGACACAGACTGAAACTCTTTCCATGTTTCCCTATGTCGGCATAAAGAAGTTTTGGGTTTCTGGCTGGGTGTGGTGACTCATGCTATAATCCCAGCACTTTGGGAGGCTCAGGTGGGTGGATGACGAGTTCAGGAGTTCAAGACTGGACTGGCCAACATGGTGAAACCCTTCCTCTACTAAAACTATAAAAATTAGCTGGGCATGGTAGCAGGCACCTATAATCCCAGTTACTCTGGAGGCTGAGGCAGAGAATCACTTTAACTGGGAGGTGGAGGTTGCAGTGAGCTGAGATCGTGCCACTGCACTCCAGCCTGGGTGACAGAGTGAGACTCCATCTCAAATAAAATTTCAAAAAAGTTTTGGGTTTCTGGAAATAGCATGGAAGACCAGAATAGTCAAAAAGAGAGGACAACATGTAACACTTTTAAAAACACTACTGATGTTTCCTGAGGCATGTGTGCTATCAGACTAAAGATCTGGTATAGACATCAGTGGTTATGTTATCCTCTTTTTAACAATGAAGTATGTGGCCATTAGGAAATTGTTTTAAGTATACTTTTACTTATTGCAAAAACAAAGGAAATAATAGGAGATTATACATAAACACTTGAAGCATCACCAAAATGTTATTTTCCTAAAAAGTCTTATACAAAAATAGTGTTATAGAAAAAAATTAAAGGTGGCAGAGTAAAACTGTTTCCAGTTTGTTTTACAAGATTTATTAATAGAAGAATAATTTTAAATACATGAAAAATATATAATGTATTTATTCAGAGCAAGGTTCTCCTTTAGTTCTGCTGATTTCATTTGAGTTTATAGTTATTGCTCATTATATTCAGCATCTGATTTATTAAATAAATCAATAAATCAGTTACGATCATAGAGCATGAGCTAGCAAAAGAGCAAAAATTCTAAAGCTTAGGGTTGTGCATATAAATCCTACTGGTAAGTTCTAACATAATTGAGTAGAAAGAGCACTGCATTACATTAAGAGTCAAAGGACTCAAATTTTTTAGATTAACTCCTGTCATGGACTTATTTGGGAAGTCATATTTCAGTAAAACAGGAATAAAAGCTGTTATATATAAATAGTTTCCATTCTTTTTGTTATGCAACACTATCTCTTCATTTTTTTCCCTGAGGAAATCAAACAAATCTCTGTTATATGAATCAGGAAATGCAGGACCACTCCTTTACTTGGAGGAAGGTCCAGAGATGTGTGAACTGCTTGTTTTCCTTTAACCCTATCTCTTACTCCTCCATAAGACTTCACAAGTCAGCTTAAAGTATCACATGAGGCAAATCTGTGGGTTCCCATACATCAAAATTATTCCATGAAAACCACTGTCAACATCTAAAATATTTTCTATATCTAATTTTAACAATTATTTGAACGTTTAACCTAAGAAATTTGTCTCTCTTTTTTTTTCAGTGTCTTTGTCATCCAATCTGAAGTGCAGTTATGTGACCTTGGCTCACTGCAGACTCAACCTCCAAGACCCACTTAATCCTTCCACCTCAGGCTCCAAGTAGCTGAGACAACAGGCATGGATCAGCACACCCTGCTAATTATATATATTATATATATAGTTATATTTTATATATATATAATTATATGTTTAATTCCATATAATTATATGTTTAATTACATATATGTATATTAATTTGATTATATATACATGCATATTAAACACCACACCCTGCTAATTATATATTATATAGATTGTATGTTTAATTACAAATAATTATATATATATATATATATATATATATATATAGTATATATAATTAGCAGGGTGTGATGTGTTGTCCAAGACCAGCCTGGACAACTTGGTGAAACCCCATTTCAACCAAAAAAAAAAAAAAGATATATATATATAAAATTAACAGATTAACAGGGTGTGATATACATATATATGTGTATATATATATATATATATATATATTTTAATCAAGACGGGATTTCACCATGTTGTCCAGGCTGGTCTTAAACTGCTAGGCGCAGCCTCCCAAAATGCTGGGATTACAGTTGTGAGCTACTACACCTGGCCAAGATATTTGTCTATCTGATATTCTATCTGGATGTTTATTCATATACCACATTTTTGATTCATACATTAGAAGATAATAGCTAGAGATAACGTATGAATTAAAATGTGGCATATAAATACATTATTTCCTTCTTATTAACTGACTCCTACATTGGAACAGGGGTGGCATGCCATATCTATTCTTACAATCACCAATACACTTTCTTCTATTAGAACCAAAGTTTGTGCATCAGTTTCCTGATTTAATGAGAAGGGGAATAGATGAGTCTTTTTATTCTTTTTATTGTGGCAGGAAGACACTTAACGTGAATATAGTTTATTGACAAATTTTTAAACATACAATACAGTATTGTTAACTATAGACAGATACAATGTGGTATGGAAGATCTCTGGAATTTATTCATCTCACATCAATGAAACTTTATAGCCATTGGACATCAACTTCCATTTCTCCCCCTCCCCAGCCCCTGACAGCCATCCTTCTACTTTCTATTATGAGTTGAAATATTTTATATAAATAAGTGGAATCTTTCTGTGGCTAGCTCATTTTAGTTAGCAAAATGTCCTCCAGATCACCTACATTTTTATATATGGCAGTCTTTCATTCTTTTTAAAGGCTGAATAATATTCCATTGTGTAGATGTACTGCATTTAAAAAAATTCATTCATCTGTTGATGGGTCTTTAGATTGTTTCCATACCTTGGTGTCTATTGTAAAGAATGCTGCAGTAAATGTGGAAGAGTAGATTTCTCTTCAGGATTCTTATTTCAATACTTTTCGATTTATACTGAGAAAGGTGATTTCTGGATTATATGGTAGTTCTATTTTAAACTTTTGAAGAAACCTCTTACTACGTTACATAGTGGCTGTACTATTTTACATTCCTATTATTATTTTGAAAGGCATCTAATTTCTCCACACTTCCCGTTTTTTCAACACCATTTGTTGAAGAAAGTATTTTCTCCATTTTGTTTTCCTGGTACTCTTGTGCAGGAGCATTTGACCAACTGTGTGTGGGTTTGTTTCTGTGCTCTTCATTCTGTTAAATTTTTCTGTATATCTATTCTTCTGCTATACTATACTATTTTCATTATGGCAGCTTTGTAATATATTTGGAAATCAAGAACTATGATTCCTCAGCTTTGTTCTTGGCTAGTCAATGTATTTTGTGGTTCCATATAAATTTTAGGGTTTCTTTTTTCTCTTTTTCTTTAAAAATGCCAATGAGATATTGATAAGGATATCATTAAATCTGTAGGTTGCTTTGGGTAATATGGATATTTTAATAATATTATTTTCCAGTCTATGAGTATGGAATGTCTTTCTGCTTACTGTGGGTAGCTAGTCAGGTATGAACATGGTAGGAGAAGGTTTCCTTCCTCCTACCCACAAAGCAGTAGTGTGGGGCAAACATCAAGTGATGGTCAGGCAGTTGTAAACTATCTAGCTAAAGTAATAATTGGTCACAGCTGGCACCAGGGAAAGACCGGCTCTTAAAAGAAGACACCTGCAACTGGTTATCAGTGATTCCCAATAACATCTCAGGAGCTGGGCAAATGGGAAGAAGTAAAGCAAAACCTCAGAGGTATGCCAACATATAAAACCCCAAGTCAAAGGGTCAAGTGGCATACTAGATTTCTCAGGTCACCTGCTTGGCTGTCTTTCAAGTTTACTTTACTTCCTTTCATTCCTGCTCTAAAGCTTTTTAATACACTTTCACTCCTGCTCTAAAACTTGCCCCTCTCTATTCTTCTGCCTGAGCCCCTCAGTTGAATTCTCCCTCCTGAGAGGGCAAAAATGGAGGTTGCTGCTGACTCATGTGGATGTGGACTCACTGCAGGTAACATTTCCATATGTTTTTGTTGTCTCTAATTTCTTTCATCAATGCTTTTCAGTTTTCATTGTGTGTGCTTTTTGTTGCTTTGGTTAACCTTATTCTTAATTATCTTATAATTTTGTATGTGAGTTTTATATGCTGCTACTTTACTGAATTTGCTTGCCATAGTTTTAATGGTGTTCTGTGGAGTACTTAGGGGTTTCCAAGATTATGACATCTGCAGAGGGAAGTAATTATATATTTTTTCTGATTTGTTTGGTTTTTATTCCTTTTGTTTTTTCTTAACTCCTGTGGCTGGGAAGGAATTCCAGTATTACGTTGCATTAAAATGAAAAGAGTTAGCATCCTTTTTTTCCCCTGAACTTAGAGGACTAGCTTTTAATTTTTCACTCTTGTGAATAATGTTAGCTGCAAGGTTTTTTATGTACATCGTCTATAGCATTTTGAAGTAACCGTTTTCTGTATCTAGTTTGTTGCAACTTGTTAACTTGAAAGAGTGTGGCATTTTGTCAAATGTTTTTTCAGCATTCATTAAGATGATCATGTGACTGTCCTTTATTAACATGGTATATTACACTATTGATTTGTGTATGTTGTGTCATTTTTCATCCCAGGGAAAAATCCCACCTTGTCATTTCATTTGTTGTTAAATTGATTTACTAGAATTCTCTTAAGGATTTTTTTATCCACATTTATCAGGGTTATTGGACTGTGCTTTTCTTTTCTTGTAATGTATTTGTCTGGCTTTGGTAACACTAGACTCATAAAATTAGTTTGAAAGTTTTCCCTTTTCCCTTTTCCCTTTTCAAGTCTTTTGAAAGAGTTTGAGAATAATTGGTGTTAATTATTCTTTAAGTATTTAGCAGACTATGCCAGTGAAATCACCTTGTCCTGGGTTTTGTTTTGTTGAGAGGTTTTAATTACTGATTTAATCTCTTTACCTGTTGTTGGTCTATTTCAATTTTCTATTTCCATATTATCAGTCTTGGTAGGTTGTTTTTGTTTTTGGGAGTTTATTCATTTCTTATAGATTATTCAATTTGTTGGCATATGATTGTTCATAGTAGTCTCTTATGATCCTTTCAATATCTGTGAAATCAATTATCTCCTCTTTCACTGCTGATCTTTTTTGAATCATTTCTCTCCCTTTTTAAATTCTAGCTAAAATTTTCTGTTTATGTTATTTTTCTATTCTCTATTTCATTTATTTCTACTCTAGTCTATATATTACTTTCCTTTCACTGACTTTCCCCTTGAGTTTGTTCTCCCTTTTTCAGTTCCTTCAGGTGAAACATTAGGGTTTCTTTTTTTTTTTAATATTTTTTAAATGTAAGAATTTATTACTATAAATATCTCTCTTAATTCTACTTTTGCTGCATTCTACAAATTTAGCTATGCTGTATTTTTATTTGTCTCAATGTACTTTCTGATTGCCATTTTTATCTCCAATTTGACCCTCTGGTTGCTCAAGAGTGTGTTGTTTAGTGCCCACATATTTTTGAATTTTCTATTTTTCTTTCTGTTATTGACTTTTAGTTTCATTCCATTATGGTTGGAAAACACACTTTACATGTTGTTAATCTTATTACACTTGGTAAGACTTGTTTTGTGATTTAACATGTGACTTGTTTTGTGATTTAACATGTGATCTACCTTGGAGAATATTCTGTGTGTGCTTGTAAAAACCACGTATGCTGCTCTTGGAATGTTCTATATATGCCTGTTTCATCTATTTGGTCTATAGTGTTCAAGTTTGCTGTTAATTTTTGTGTTGGAATGTCTATTCATTTTTTAAAGTGGTGTTCATTAGGTTCTAACTGAGGTCCAAGGGGAGTCAGTGGGTGAGTGGAGGGTAGCTGAAAAAACACTTAAGGAATCATTGACAGTTTCAACATGGCTTTATTCTTTCCCTGAGTGCAAGTAAACCATATGTGCAGCATTAGCAGGATAATTATATCTTTTATAGGCAATAGTGGCCCTGAGCCAAGCACAAGATCACATAGGTGATCATCTAATGTGCCTTACATTGCCTGCTTACATAATGTATAAGGTTGTGTGCCTGCACTCCAAACCTGCTGAGTCATCTTGTACTGGAAAAGTGCCTCAGCCTACTCCTGGTGAAGCATAGCCATTTCCCTTGTACTCCACCCCGTAGGCCAAGTGTGCCCTCTGGGCAGGGACAGATGCCCATAGGGAGGAGCCCTAAATCCATTATCCACAACAATAATACAGAGAGCAACAGATGACTAGTAGAATCCCAGCTATGGTACTTATGACTATTAGGGCCCAGCATAGGCCAGATCCTAGGGATGCCCATCTCTGTAGGGGGTCGTCAGTAAGGCTCTCAAACTCCTTAATCTCCCATGACACCCCTTGCAGGGCTGCTGTTATGTTCTGTCAATTATCAGGGACAAAGATACAACATTGTGCTCCTAAAAGGGCACAAGTGCATACTTGGGCAGCAGTTATTATGTTTAAGGCCATTCAGTTTTGCAACATCACCTTTCTGATCTGATCAACCTCATCTGTTAACAGGAGGAGGGCCTCTCGAGTGTATTTCAGAGCCCCGGTGGTGTGGCAGTGACTTGTGCTTCTACATTTATTATTCCCACTCCAAAGACAGTCACTGCCAAGGGGTAGAACTACAAGGGTGTTCATCGCACTTACAAAACTGAGAACATACCACTTCCCAGTTATACAGGCATCTGGGCAATATGGGGAGAACAGTGGAAGGTACATAAGGCCACCCCCAGGTACAACATCCAGTCCAGTCCACTGGTAGGTAAGGCCACCCTGTGTCCCCACAAATCCATAAATTCCCAGGGGACACAAAGTCCAATGAGGCCTGACCTTAGTGGGGCCACTTGTTCCACCATCCCTTCAGTGTGGTGACATGTGTTATGTTTACACAGTCCATGATGGGTATCCGTCCCACAGTGGTGTTACCCCAATGTTTCTCTATGCACCATCATGCCTGGGTTGGGGGTACTACATGCTCCCCACTCACCCCACTTATTATAAACAATATAAGCCAGCGAGAGGTGGGCATGTCATGAGTCTCTCGCAGCATCTTTTGTCCAAAACTTGCTGCATTGTGTTCCATGTGTTGGCCATGAGACCCCAAGTCTCTAGCCATGTCCAGTTCTCTGCAGATGCTAAAAGTATGTGCCAAGGCAAGCCATCTGCGGCTTCTGCTGGAATGGCAGTGCACCAACAGATGGATACATTGGTCACCTCAGCATAGGTGTGGGTCCAGTCCACAATGCAGTTGGAGCATGTTAACCTATGATGGAAATGACAGAGCAGGCATAGGTAGTAACAGCTAAACCATGTCCCTCAGGCAAAATACAGGCTAACTTTCATCCCTGGATAACAATTCAGCTGCTAGGACTTTTGCCTTGGCGATGGTACCACACCTTCTCAGCTCCCCACAGTCCCTTTGAGTCCTGTATCTATGCTAAAGTCATGGGGTAGCTCCTAATAGGCCACACAGACAGTACATATGTCTCCTCGAGGAGAGTTTCTTCCCAGGCCATTCCCCTACAAACAATCAACTGTGGGGGCTATACATTGAACACCCAAAGAGTGACCTGCAAATCATACTGTAGGCCCTCCCTCCAGGGAGCTATGATGGCCAACCACCAGGAGTAGGGAGCTTGGAGGGTCCATGGCCGCAGCCAGGTTTTCTGTTCCCTGCTTTCAGGGGTGTTTGGGTAGGCAAAAACAGGTTACCATTCATCCCCATACTTGGCTGAAGGAGGTCATCCTTCATATGTATCTGCAACTGAATGGGGGCAGCCACCCAGTGTCTCATTAAAGACAGTTGTTTAAAGCCTCCACCAGGGCCAGGCTGCCTTTCCTTGGCCATTCATTCAGGGGTTGAAGCACCTGGAACTCCAGCCCTGCAAAGATGAAATGTGACATGCAAGCATAACCCATTCTTTAAGAGTTCATTATATTGCTCAGTTATACTCACAGCTTGTGGGTTGTATGGCACATGGAATCCCCACTTTATGTCCATTTGTTGTGCCCATTTTTGTACTGTTGGCCAGTGAATGCGTTCCCCTATCACTCTCACCAGCCAGAGGGCAACCACACAGGGAACACAAGTATTTCAGGGCCTGAATGATATTCTGCTGGTTGACTACCTTGCAAGGGTAGATAAGCAACAGGCCTGTGGCTATGTCCACAGCTGTTAGCACATGCGTATACCCTTGTGACTTTTCAGTGGCCCAGTATAGTCTACTTGCCACCTGGTCAAGGGCACACACCCTGTCATTACTTGTTGTATAACACCGGGAAGCTGTCTTGGTTTATGGTATGCCTGAGCACATGCTGGGCATTTCTGACAAGCTTCCTAAATGTCTTAGGTGGGCAGGGACAGACCCCAAAACTTATTGACCTCTTGCATTAGTTTACCTCCCTCATGTCCCAGTTTCTGGTGTAGCCAGAAAGCCATATCTCATGTAGGTGCCGACTCTAACCATCGAAGCTTGGCCAAGGCATCTGCCTCATCATTGCTGGAGGTGTGCCAGAGGCAAATGACCTGACATATAATAAATGGTTACCTCTTTCCAATGACCCATTTCCCAGAGGTCTTGCCACATGACTTGGCCCCAAATACGTCAGTGGCCGAGAAACCACTTCAGTGCATTCCAGGTAGCTAACCACAACATTAAGCCTTGATAGACAGCCCAGCTATTGGTACAGATGACCATAGGTATCACCTTGGTGATCACCACCCATACTGCTCTAAGTTCAGACCATTGGCTACTTTGTCTACACCAGGTTTCAAACAACATGGTATAAGTACTAGGTTACTAGGTTGGACTGCAATAGTGGTCCAGGCAGCAATAACACCTCGGCTAGACCCATCTGTGTACCATGTCTCATCAGGAATGGTGGAATGTCCTATTCTTTAAACAGTGAAGGCTCAGGGTCTACAGGTGCCTCAGGCACCATGGCCTTATCTTATGGCTTTATCTTGCATTAGGATTACAGGTCCCAAGACCTCTTGTAGCTCTGCTGCTAAAGGGCTTGTACTCAGCATACTCTTCTGCCCCAAGTAGGCACTCCACTTTACCAAAGTGGATGTCTGCACCATCCCAGTCCAGGGGTCATTACCCATGAATGCACCTATCCCGCTACTGGGTAAGTCATCCACCTGATGACTGCAGCCCATCCTGTCATCCTTTCACAAGCCTGAAGGGCAGCATGTACAACTGTTTCTCTATCAAGGAATGCTGGAGCTCAGTTCCCTTCCATAGTTGGGACCAAAAGTCTACTGGTGTTATATGCTGCCATAGGCCCCAAAGGAAACCACTGGTAGTCACATGCACATCTAGCTCAAACAGGTGCCCTGGTCAACTACCCATAGGGCCTGTGCCTGCTGAATAGCCTTCTTGGCTGCCAGGAAGGCAGTCTCAGCCACATCATCCTAATGCCAGCTAGCTCCCTACTTTGTTAACAAATGCAATGATTTCATCATTTGAGCTAAATGGGGCACAAATGCCCGCCAATATCCCAGGAGGCCCACAAAAGTTTGTAACTGCCTTACCATGGTGGGCGGGGAATATGCCTGAATTTTATCAATGATAGCCTCTGGGATTTCCTTTGTCTTATCCGACCAAATAAGTCCCAAGGATGTGGAAGATAATCCAGGCCCTTTGACCTTGGATTCGTTGATGCCCCAACTGCATGCTGCCAAATGTTGCCGCAAGGGGGGCGCTGCCATTTCTAAAACTGCAAGAGAATCAGAGGTTCACATAATATCAATATAATGAAATAGAACTCCTCTGGACATTCCCAGAGGGCTAAATCCATGGCAACTAGACCATGACATACAGTGGGGCTATGCACATAGCCCTGCAACAACACTGTAAAAATCCACTGTTGCCTCTCCCACATGAAGGCGAACTGTTCCTGGCTCTCTGGAGCAATGTTTAGGAAGAAAAATGCATTGGCCAAGTCCACTACGTAGTGGACTCTCCCAGTTCCTTTATCAAATGGTCCATCAAATCCGTGATTGATGGTACACCTGTATGCAAATGGGGTGCTGCTTTATTCAGTTCCTGATAGTTCACCATCCTCCACCACGTTCCATCAGGCATTCTAGCTGGCCACATTGGAGAATTGTAGGGGCTGTGGTTTCTACGCTTTTTTTCAGATCTTGTAGAACTTTCCTGACCATAGCAAATTACTTACCTTTCCTTTTTTCTTAGCTGCCTCCAAGCCTTCAAACTATGCTGGTTCCATGAGCACTATAGGTAAGACAAAACAAAAACCAGTCCCTTGGGCAATAGACAAACAGCTGGAGACACTGGATACATGCACCACTCTCTCTTAGGGGCTAAATAGAAGTCATAGGCTGAGATGATCTCTGTATATACTGAACTGTGCCAGATTTAAGAAGGAGCTGATGTGAATAAATGAAATTGATGTTCTTGTTGAATAGGCTGCTCCTGATTTTGTGTTCATTTGGTGTACTACAACTTTTTAACTGGGATCAACTTCTGATAAAATTATTTTGATCTACATATTATGGTTAAACTGGTGTCTCTGTGGAAAAACAAGAGCTGGGTTCCTCTATTTTGTTGGCTGTCAGTCCTAGATGACTTCTAAAATCTCCAGACAAGTCAAAGATTCTTTGATTGAGAACAGATGTAAATATTTTAGCAGTCTACACTGAGTCACCTCTCTTTTAGCTGCCTAAATATTTTCTACTTAGAATTTAAGGTACTCTAAAACTTTACAAATTTGAGACTTGTTGTGGTCTTGATTTAAAATAGAGGCGAAGAGTTACATATTTCACATGATGTTTGCATCACATTACTTTTTCTGAGCCACCCTTATTCTATGAGATTTGGTGTTGGTAAGGGTTATTATTATTGTTTTTTAGAAAAAGATAATTGGAAAGAGGAATAAAAGGTATCTGCGCATGGAGTTATTGGCAGGCAAGGGGCTGAGATGAGAAATACTCTTGAATGTAGCTTACCAAAAAAAAGAGCTATAAAGGAGAACTTAGAATAAGAATAAAGTATAACCTAAAAGTGTACTGATCTGAGCAAGGATCAAAGAAGTGAAATGGCTCCTTGAACTACAATCTCCCTGATGATTGAGACTGCCTCGGAACTGTATATATTCCCAGCAATTAGCACAACAGCTAGCAGGTAGTAGATCATCAAGACATGTTTGATGATTGTTCACCAGCTTTTACAATACTAAGTTTAAGTGTCAGGGAGAACCAATGTCTTCTGATTTTAAATCTAGAGCTTCATTTTTTAAAAAATCATTTGCACATTGTTTTAGCTCCAAGCCTACAACACTAAATATCTAGTGAGTGAATGAACAAATAAGTTAATTAGTATAAATTCCATTCTGTTTTTGTGACTATTCCATGGCACAGACAGAAAAAGACGAGATTATAAAACAGAAAACAGGAGACAGCCATCTCCATTCCTTTCCCGCCTCCTCATCTCTCTCTCTGCCTCCACTCACTCCAACACCCACACACAGTTCAAGCCCAATCCAAAAAATTCTAAATCAGGGCATGCTGTACAAGAACAACAATGAAACATTTGGCCTTGGTATTTTTAATATGTGTACTCACAAAGGACAAAAGAAAGGTCGGAAAGCAAACAATGCAGGAAGCAGTTGAAAAAAAAATAATTATAGGGGAAAGCAGAGCTCCCTCTGACAGTCGTGAATAAGGATGCACAAATGCCAAGCAGCTGTTGTCAAGGGGATGCATTTGAACCACAACTTGGAGGAGCATACCAAAGCTGTTCTGTCGCTTAACACATTAAACATGCACAGAAAGGGATGCGAGTAAATCAGGCCTCATTGAAGGAGTCCTATAATGTACCTTGAGGTGCTGCCTGAGTCAGACGAACTCTGAAAACCACCCAGAAAATGATGCAGGAAGTTAAAGAAATTCAGTGATTCCTGTGCTTGATTGGGTGGGAAACCTGTGCTACAGGAACAGGTTTTTAGCCAAAAAGCATCTATGTGGGAGTTCTGTGCCACACGATCTTGCAAAGGAGTTAAAAAAAAAAACTGGAAAAGAAAAGGACAGCCCAAGAGAGGAGCAGACTAATTCAGAACAAAGATAAGGCTGTTTCAACCTCAAGCACTGAGCTTCAGGAAAGTGTAGATTTTCTCCCAGGAATAGCCTGTCCCTTCTCCACCTGCAAAATGTTCAGTCTCCAGCAGTTCTCAGTCCACTGCAGTGGCTCACTAACTGTTTGAAGCTCTACTATAAAAGACTATAGTTTTTCAAAAAAGGTGAGAATAGAAGGAGATTTAGGGAACTCCAAGCCTGGTTTCTCTGCCTCTTTCTCATTTTTAATAAACTCTGCTGCCCTTGTTTTGCCATAGCTTCACCTTTTATATAAATAATATAACTTTTATGCTTTTCTTATTACTAAAACAATGCATATTCATAGAAAGGAAAAATAGAGTAGTGCCAAAAGCCAGTCTGCCTCAATTACTACTTCTACTATTGTACTTAATGCCTAGGTGACCTTGAACATATAATTTAATCTTTCTTGACCTCAGTTTCTTCAGCAGTTAAATAAGGATATTAATAATATCTAACTCACAGTATTGCATGAGAATTAAATGAGTCAGTTTATAAGAAGAATTTATAACAGTGCACTGGCACATTATAAATGCTATTTAAGTGTCAGTAATTACTATGTAAAATACAAAAGACTATAATATTATTAATGTAATCATATACATATGTAGAAAATAAAATTATCCTTGAGCCTGTTCTATCCAGAGATATTCATTGTAAAATTTTAGTATGTTGCATTTTGCACAATGTGTAAGTACCTTCTTCCAATGTCAATATCATAAATATCACTGATTATAATGACCATAACACAAAGATTATAAACATAAATATAGATACCAAATTTGAATATCATTGATCTTAATTGTTATATAAACCCTATTAAGTTAGAAGCACTATTAGCTCAGTTTTGCAAATGAACAGAGTAAACATTAGAATATTTGATACACAGAATTCTGAAATAATCCTCAATAACATGTACCATCTTCATAATTCCTTTTTCTTAAGTGTAGGAAGAATTGTGAGATTTCTGTCATTAGATACCTTTAATTAGGTTACTTTAGACAATAAAGGTAAAGGGATATTGTGAAGTTAATGAAAAGGAAGAATATGCTGGATGAGCCTAACATATGGAGTAAAGATATTCTCCTGTTGGATTTGGAGAAACAAAGTACCATGCTATAGAGACAGCCCACTGGCAGAGAATGATGAGCAGCCTCTCGGAGCTAAGGGTCTCACTCCTACAATTGCAGGAAACTGAATTCTGCCAACTACCAAGCAGGTTGAAGGAGGACCTCAAGCTTCACATAAGAACACAGGTTTATAAAAATCTCAAGAAACTCTGCTAAGCTGTGCATAGACTCCTGACCACCCCCCCAAAAATGAAATAATGAATGCATGTTGTTTCAAGTCACTAAACATGATAATTCATTATATAGTCTACTAAGCCTAGAAAAATATTACAGAAACATTAAAGTATAAGGAACCCAATATGTGTAAGAAAGCTAGTGCATTTAGCAGCTATACCATAGGCTTTCCTTTAGACAGATATAATGTAGATTTTTGAATGGTTCCATCAATTTGGTTTGAGTTTTATTTCAGTGCTTAAGTATGTATATGCTTCTATAGTAAGCCAATAGCCTAATGTTAGCTGTTTAGCTTGTTTGACCTTTAAAAAAGGTGGTACAATAGATATTCTTCAAACTAAGTATTTCCTTGCATTTTCTTGGAAAATTCTATAGGATCTAATGCACACAAATAGAAAGGCTGAATTAAAAAACATGTGCATTTTTAAAACATCTACCCTATTCCTAAAAACATTGATAGGACTCACAGCCCACTGGGATTCACTTGAGTATCAAGTTCATTTCCTATCTAGAATATGTTAGGTACTAAAATACATAGAAAGTTCTAAAAACTGACGGTGAGAAAATAATTTTGTAAGATTCAGGACACATACCTATGATAAACTCTGCATGTACACACACAGGTTCTTTAAAACCTTTCCATGGCAAATAGTGGAAACCCCAAAACGTTATTCTTCTTTAAGAGCATCTGCCAATCCCGCAGCAAAGTGTGGCAGCCAGATAAATACCTTTACTAGTTGTTGGAATGTTTTCAGGCAGAAAATATTTGTAGACAATCTGAGAATTCTATTAGAACAAAAAGTCTAATCTCTATGCCTATAAGACATTTGAATCACTGATAGATTTTTCTAATACTTATATTTTTTGTTTTTGCCTGTCTTGAGGAATGTAAGAGAAGAAAGGTCAGGGAAAGAATAGCCAGGCTGAATTAAAGAAAAACCTTCCAACTGAAACCAGATTATGTGCATACTTAGTTTCATGAAATCTATCATGTTTTAATAAGAAAGTTTAGATAAGATAAAAAATTCTGACATTAACTATGTTGAAAAGGTGGGGGATATGGAGATTGTTACACAAAATCCAATGGCAGGAAATACATCTAAAATTTTGGCCGGGCCCAGTGGCTCACACCTGTAATCCCAGCACTTTGGGAGGCTGAGGCAGTTGGATCAGCTGAGGTTAGGGGTTCGAGACTAGACTGCTCAACATGGTGAAACCACGTCTCTATTAAAAATACAAAAAATTAGTGGGCATAGTGCAGGAAACCTATAATTCCAGCTACGCGGGAGCTGAGAAGGGAGAATAGCTTGAACCTGGGAGGTGGAGGACGCAGTGAGCCGAGATTGTCCCAGTGCACCCCAGCCTGGGTGACAGAGAGAGACTCTGCCTCAGGAAAAAAAAAGAAAGAAAAAATATTAATTGAAGAAGCAAAGTTCAAAATTACTTTTGCTATATTAGGTCTTCTGCAATCCCTTATTTCAATGTTCATTCTCTTTTTAAGGGCTCTTCTGTCCCTGTTTTGGTTGCTGTGTATAATTACCCATGGCCTAGAGTTCCATAATCATAGATTTGCCTGATATTACCAGCTAGAGTTTCTGTGACACCCTTTCAAGTTTCTAAGGTATTGAATTGATGTGATTTGAAGCAAGAGTGTACTTACACTTTTAAAGATGTGGTCAGGGGACTGAAGGTCACATTTCAGCTTCTACTAGGTAGAAGAGCAAACATTCTTACAAGGAGCAGAGATAAGTTATTGGGAATTCATATTCACACTTTAAATTATCTTTTAAAAACATAAGCTCTGCATTTTAGGGTTTTTAAAATTGCTGTAAATGGTTTGGAATTTCTTACTGGGGTAAAAGAAAAGTATGTTTTTCTGTAGAAGTATGTTTTCTTTTGTTTGTTTTCGTTGGTTTTTTGAGATGGAATTTTGCTCTCGTCACCCAGGCTGGAGTGCAATGGCACGATCTTAGCTCACTGCAACCTCTGCCTCCCAGGTTCAAGCAATTATCCTCCCTCAACCTCACTAGTAGCTGGGATTACAGGTGCCCACCACCACACCCAGCTAATTTTTTGTATTTTTAGTAGAGACGAAGTTTCACCACGTTGGTCACGCTTGTCTCGAACTCCTGACTTTAGGTGATCTACCTGCCTTGGCCTGCCAAAGTGCTGGGATTACAGACGTGAGCCACCACGCCTAGCCAATAATTATAGAGTCACAGGAAGTTGCATTGAAATGTATAGAGAAGTCCTGTGTACCTTTCTCCCAGCTTCCCAAAATTTTAACATCCTACACAGCTATGGTACCCTAACAAAAACAGAAAAGTGACATTGCTATAATCCACAAAGTTTATTCACAATTAACCAATTATACATAATTACACAGGTATTCACTTCTGTTTGTGCAGGTGTATGTGTAGCTCTATGAAATTTTACAACATAAGTAGGCCTTCATAACTACAATCAGTCAAGATACTTGCCTTTTAGCCTCACCCATCTCCAACACTTATTCCCAAACTCCAGCAACTAGTAATATCTTCTGCATAATTATACTATTTTGTGAGTATTACAAAAAAATGAAATAATACGTATCATTTTGAAATTGGCTTTTTTTATTCAGCATATTTTTAAGATTAACTTAAGTTGTGCATATCAATAGCTTTATCCTTTATATTGCCAAGTAATATCATATAGCATAGGATATACTAAAGTTTGTTTAACCATTCATCCATTGTAGGACATCTGAGAGTTTCCACTTTAAGGCCGTTATGAATAGAGCTGCAGAATACATTAATGTATAAAATACTGCATGAAAATGTCTTCATTTCTAAAATATATGCCCAAGAGTCCAGTTGCTGTGTTGTATTGTAAGAATACACTTAGTTTTAAAAGTAATTTCCAATTATTTCCAGAGTGGCTACATATTTTACATTCTTGTCAGCAATTATGAGTGACCTAATATTTATGCATGCTTGCCAGCCTTTGGTGTTATCACAATTTTTAAAATTTTACCTATTGTATGGATGTGTAGTGAAATCAATTGTTTTACTCTGTATTTCTCTAATGGGAAATGATGCTAAATATCTTTTCCTATGTCTACTTGATACTTGTATGTCCTCTTGGTTGAAATGTCTGTGCATGTTTTTTGCCAATTTTAAAATGGATCATCCTTTTTTAACTGTTTAGTTTTGAGAATTCTTTATGTATCATAGATACAAGGCCTTTGTTAAATATGTGCACTGTAAATATTTTCTCCAAGTCTGTAGTTTATCATTTTGTCCTTTTAACTGGGTTTTTAGAAGATAAAACTTTTTTACTTTTGGTAAGATGGAATTTATCAATTTTTACTTGTATGAATTATGCTTCCGATATCAACACTAAAAGCTCTTTGACTAATTCAAGTCCCTGAGGATTTTCTCCTATGTTCCTCAGCCTCATAAAAACATCTGTGAAATGCTCACAGCTAACATCATACCTGATGGTGAAAGAGTAAGTATATCCCTCTAAGATTAAAGATAAATCAAGTATTCTGTTCTCACCTCTTGTATTCAACCTAGTACTAGAAGTTCTAGCCAGGTAATAAGTCAAGAAAAAGAAATGAAATGCATAAAAATTAAAAATAAATTGTCCCTATTTGCAAATGACATGGTTGTCTATGTAGAAGATCTCAAGAAATTTAAAGAAACAAATAAGCAAACAAACACTTCTATAATACACAGGTGAGTTCCTAAAAGTTTCAGGATATAAGATCAACACAAAAAGATTCAATTGCATTTCTACATACCAACAATGAACAAGTAGAACCAAAATAAAAACACAATACCACTTACAGTTTTTCCAAAGAGAATTAAATATATAAATCTAGCAAAGCATGTATAAAATCTGTACAATGAAAATTATAAAATGCTTACTAAAGAACTGAAAGAAGACCTAACATCTGGAGAAATATACTGTGTTATAGATTTGAAGATATAATATAGGTAAGATGTTATTTCTCTTTGAAATGATTTATTAGTTTAATGCAATTCTTGTCAAATCTCAGCAAGTATTTTATTGGCATATATAAGCTCATTCCCAAGTTTATATGGAAAGGGAATGTTCCAAAATTACCCAAAATATGTTTTTTTAAAAAAACAAAGTATTAGGAATCATTATCCCCAATGTTTAGATGTACTACATAGGTTCAGTAATCAAGATAGTATGGTACTAATGGGAGGATAGTTATACAAACCAAGATAATAGAATAAGAACCCATAAATAAATCCACACAAATACACCGTATTAGCTTTTGGCAAAGGAGCAAAAGCATTTCAGCAGAGGAAGAAAAGGCTTTCCATATGGTGTTAGAGCAGTGGGACATCTATCAAAAAAACGAAATTTGACCTGGACTTTACACCTTATACAAAAATCAATTTAAAAGGATTATAGACTTAAACGTAAATTGCAAAATTATAACTTTCTAGATAATTAGTTTTAATCATCAAAATCTAAAATTGCTTGAATGCAGATGCAGTTAAGAAATAAGAATAAACTACTTATAATAAAATCAGAATATTTTAGCCTCCTTTGAACAGGTGCATCATCATTTAAACATTGTAGAGAAATTTAGTAAACCCCTTTATAAAAGAGGACAAATAGAATAAGTTCATTCTTTGATACATTAATATTCCAGTCAGAGAAATTCTTATTATAACTCAGTGATAATTATCTCCTTATTTTTTTCCTAATTCTTCTCAGAACTAGACAGTATGAAAGAACAGACTAGGGTCATGCCATGTAAATGGTTTGCTTTGCCAGAATTAATCTATACATGAAAGATATGGAGCATCAGCCACATCATGGTAGAATGTTACTAGTAAACTGAACGCTGTCTTCCTAGAAGTCTCCATCCTTGCTGTGTTTGCTAAAATAAGCTGCTATATTTTCAGTTTCTGTATGTAGACACTGTTCAGAAACCATGGGTAAGTCCTATCAATAGCCAAGGAACGGAAGCCCTCGTCTACAGCCTCATAGCAACTAAACTCTGCCAACATCCACGTGAGCTTGAAAGTGGATCCCTCACCATGGTAGGCCATGAGACCTGAGAAAAGACCACGATCACAATCGGCTTCAGTTTTCAGTTAAGACCCCAAAGCAGAAACCCAAGCAAAGCTATGACCAGATTCCTGACCCCCACAAACTGAGGTAATAAATGGATGCCATTTTAAGTGACTTACTGGAAGTATGCTTACATAAAAATAGATAAATCATACTTTAAGAAACCTGCAGTTTTGGTATATTACTTATTGTATCTATCACCTATTCAGCCTGATTCATGGATGAATGTTTATTATCAGTTAATATCTGATAATGAATGAATGAATGAAGCAGCTGCACAATTGATCTCATCCCTGTCATCTGTGTATTGATGCCAAAGGGGGAAGACCTAAAAGAACCCTGTGTTTTATTTTGTTTTTTAATTTTTCTGAATAAACAGAATTCATTACTCCAAAATGAGTAATTTAAAAATGTCAAGTTCATCGGGTCAAGTGATATACTAAAGCGTACTTTAGAATTTCTTAACTGTTTAAAAAAAATTGATAGAATGTGAATTCCAGCAGCGTGAAGGAGAGGACACTGTGCTGTCATTGGAAGTCGGCACTTCAGAGGTTTTTGGGAGCTTATACTTTCAGTGCTTTACAAAGCTCATATATGCTTGTATATTTTAGAAAAACTGAAAATGGCTTCAGAAAATTATAATGGCCAGAAGAGATCAGAAATTTGTCAGTTCTTACACCTTGAGCAGTAGAGAGAAGAAATTTAAGTCTGAGAGTTAGACTTGCTATGGGAATGTGGGTAATTAGCACTCAGCTAGAGGGCAAGTGAAGAGAAAAGAGGTAACAATTAAAGTCAGCCTTATAGTAGCTCCTTAAAAGTTCTTGATAACAAGAAGATTTAAAATATGATTTTCTTTGGATTCCAATGACAATAATGGAGCAATAGAACAATTTTCAGTCATGCTAAATAGGTATAACATTTGGAAAGAAAAACGGAAAAATAAATTATTTCTACAGGAACTACTAGAATAAAGATAGTAAGATACCGGAATATAGTCAATATAAAAAAGATCTATTTTTTATTCATTTTTTATGAACTATTAGAAAATAAAATTTCTAAAAATGACATGTGAAATAGCATAAAATCTCATAAGAGCCTAGGAATAATTTTAACAAAAACAGTATAACATTGGCACACAGGAAACCACAAAACATTGCTTATAGAAATTAAAGAGCACTTAAATAAATGGATATACCATGTATAGGGACTAAAAAAATTAGTATCTTTTAGATATTAATCACCACCAAATTGAATAAATTCAATGCAGTACTGATAAATAAGTTTATTGGCAGAAATGTGCAAGCTAATTCTAAACTTTGTACATCGAAAAATCAAAGAACTTAAAATAGTTAATAACATTTTTAAAAACAAACATTGAAAATTTATGTTACCTGGTTTTTAACTATCATAATTATGACAGTGTAGTAATTGTGTCAGGATGAATACAAAGATCATTAGAATAAAGAGTCTAGAAATAAAACCACATGTTTAAAGATAACTGAGTTTGATAAAGGTAAAACTAGAAAATAAATCTTATTAAGAAATAAGATTAACTTAATTTGAAAAACATTTATGAAATAAGTTTGGATTATATCATACATAAATATTTATTTGAATTAAATGAAATGTAATTACAAAGCTAAAACTATAAAACTTCTAGAAGTAAATAAATAGGATCTTGTGACTTTTGGTTAGGGAAATAATTCGTAGGGTACAAAAATCATTAAACTAATGATAAAAGAAAAAAATTAAAAATACAGTTTATGAATATAAAACTATTATTCAAGGGAACCATTAAAAATACCAAAAGGCAAGCTATAGCCTGAAATAAATTATATATATGTATATATACATTTCAAAGGATTATATGACAAAGGATTGGATCCAGAATATTTAAATACTCTTAGAAATGAATCTTAAAAATTACTAACCTTATTTTTTTAATTGGTAAAATTTTAAACAAGTACTTCACAAAACAAGACATATAAACTGCCATTAAGTACCAAAAAGGTACACGAAATCATTATTTATTAGATAAATAAAAATAACTGTAAAAAAATGACATTTACAACTACTGGAATGGCTGAATTTTTTTTTTAATTGACAACAAATATGAGCAAGGATACACATTGGTAAATACGTGGACCAAGCAGAACCGTCATACATTTGTTAAGACTGTAAAAGAACTAAAACATTTTGGAAAGCTGTTGAGCAGTGCCTTATGGTGGGTGGCAGCCTTAGGTAATCCTCAGTGATCTCCATCCACATCTTTGAATTCACGCCCTTGTGTGATCCTTTCACCTTGACTGTGGGCTGGACCTAGGGACTTACTTCTAATTAATATGATAGAGGAAAAGTAATGGGATGGCGTTCCTAAAATTAAGTTACAGAAAGATGTTCCATCTCTGCTTTTCTCTTGGAATCCTCACTCTGAGGGAACCAAGCTCCCTGCGGAAAGACCCACGTGTCAAGAAACTGAAGTCTCCCGCCAACAGCCAGCAAAGACCTACATGTGGGCTTAGAAAAAGTGTGGGGTGATAAAAGTTTGATGTTTTAAAACCACTAAGTATTAGTGTAATTAGTTACACAGCAATAGGTAACTGATACAGTTATAAGTTAAATATACCCTTATATAAGAATCTAGTAATTTCATTCCTAGGTATTTACCCAAGGAAAATAAATGTGGGTGCTTGCACAGGCACAAATTCTTGGACAAAAATGTTTAGAGTTTTGAGTTTTACAAACTCCCAAAAGTGAGGGAAAACAAACAAAACCAAATGGCCCTCAAGGGAAAGATGAATAAATAGTTGTGGCATTCATAAATGTAATACAATTCAGCTATAAAATAATTACAGATACATGGCATAGATGGGTTGATTACAATGTATTGGCTCAAGAAATTTTATGTGTCTTGTGGAAAAGATGTCAGGATATTTATCAGCAGCATTCAGAACAACTACGTGACCAAAGATTTGGGAGAATTTTCTGGAAAGAAAATAACAGATTTCATTATAATAGTATAAGAGATAAGTAATTATGCCACCTACTACACTCAACTTCATTTTTAGCTAACACCACCTTAACAGTTGTCTATTAAGAAAATCTACCAGTCCTTTTTTTAAAAAATTATTTATTTATTTATTTTTAAAATTTATTTTAGATGACTGGTTTTTGGAACACCAATGTACTCTGACTCAAGGATTATTTGTATAAACCTAAAAAAATCACTCATGAAAATATTTGCTACAAAACACTTTACACAATAAAGTTATTTCAACTAGCTAATGTTATTTATCTAGAATCTAAAAAATGTATCCATGACAATTAAGAAGTAAAACAAAAGAAACAAAAACAGATGCTATGAAACTGAACATCTAGTTTAAAGCTTTTCTGACAATATCATAGTATTTCTTGTGGGACATTTAAAATGAAGATTCTAATTTAGTAGGATGAGGGTGGGGTCTGAGAGTCTGCATTTATATCACAATTACAAGCAAAGTCAGTGTGGTTTCTCCAAAGACCAAACTTTGAGGAGCAGGGACATAGTTCACAAGAGCTATCTGCTTCTGCTAATTTCCAGGGCTTTCACATTTCAGTTCTAATCTATTTATATCCCACCCCTGTTTCTTAAGCTCTTTTGAATCTGTTCTTGCAACTTAGTCTTCTTAACACAGACAATAAACATATAGTAAGTTTCATAATAATTCATTCCATTAGTTCACTAACAGTATTAGTGAATGTATACTTATATTACTTATTAGTATTGAGGATCTAATAATATTTGTGTGTCTCACCATTACTTCTTATTTTATAACAATTTGCCTTTGATAGTACCTCTTACTAAACATTTCTAAGTGAATTCTCGTGCATTTAAATCTTGGAAAATAAGTGGCAGCTGAACAAAGTTTTGGAACTAATGTCTCTGAAGTTTGGACTCACTGTATTCCTCTGCTTGTGTCATCTCAAATTTCTCTTAAACTAAGAATTGGTTTCTATGTGACATATGCCAAAGCCATAGTTGGAGAACTAAGCAGAGATGTCAGGATTTCTTTGTCTTGGTCCAAGCTCTCTACTGTCTACCAGGGTGCCCTTTGGCAAAGTATTTTCTGAACTTCAATTGCAACTCTTAGAAACTGTAGATTAATATATGAATCAAGTTAGGAGGCTTATAAACAAAGATCATGTGGCCAAAATGTTCAATATTATTCTAATTTTTGCTGGAATTTGTCAGAAAATGAGAAATTTTTATATCTGTCTTTGGACTAAAATTATTATTGTAGAAAATGCCATCCTAATAGTTGAACTACATCTGACCATTTAAACAGTTTGATTCACCCAAGAATTAAACATCCATCACATCAAAAAATAAAAGTAAAAATAAGGAAACCAATTAGATCTACATAGAATTTATTTCCTTCCAGTTCACATCCTTATCTATATCCATACTAACTTTAAATTAACTGCCCTTCAACCTTCACTTTGACCCTATCCTTTGCCTTTGAACATGGTATATTGATAACAGCCTGCTCAGTATTTGTACTTCTTCTTTATCATTGAACTGTACTTTTTGCCTCTACGTTCTCAGCAACCCATGTTACCGATTCTTGGAAAGAAAGTCAAACCAGGTATAAGTGTATCCCAAATATTGTATAAACATACCTATACTAAAAATTAGTTTATTTGTTGTTTATCATAAAATTCAAATTTAATCTGGTATCCTCTATTTGTATTATGTAAATTTTGCAACCTTACTCTGCAAAACGCAGGGTCATGGAAAAGAAGCTCAAACATGGAGCTGGATTTGACTGCAAGAAACATATCTCTGCTCTGTTCTCATGCACTACATCTACAAGGACCACAGGATCAATAACATGAGTCCAAACCCCACAAATTATTTGTACCCCAAGCAAATTGAAGTGTTCAAATACCCAGCATGGCCCAGGCAATATAGACACATACATCTAAAAAAGGCAGAAGAATATGTCTTTTTAATAGCATTGTATTTATATTAGCTATGTCCCATTATCAAATGGCCCAGAGCAGTGGTTTCCAAACAGTAGAGATAAAAATGACAGAATTGCTTCAAGAACACTGAATTCATGTGTGCAGTAAACACCTCCAGGCTAGAGATTATGTTTTACAGAATGTTTTTAAAATATATACAGAAGTAATGAATGCAATGCAAACATCATTAAATTCAACATGGAATTCATAGTAGACTTTTGTTCTTTGATGTGAGTTCAGAAATTATGATGTCATGCATCTACTCAATTTACTAAGTTTTCCAAGAGCTTCTGATAAGACATTAAGAGACATTTAAATGGAGGTATTTGGAGAGGCAGACATATGTGTTCAACTTTGTATTAGATATTACCTTTTCGGGTTTTAGGTCCAGTCAAGACATTAACTGTCTAGGAAAATGAGAAAAGCACTCAATTGTACTGCTGAGAAGTAATGCATAAAATAATATTTTCAAAGGAATAGAAAGCAGCCGTTTAATCAGGATAGGCATAGGATGGCACTGCATGGGTTTCCTATCATTCTTTCCTTTTATAAGAAAGCCCACTATGGCAAACAGAGAATTCGGGCAGCAAAAGAAGAAAGATGAGGTTGTTTTCCTTTAAAGCTTTGGCCAGCCATACACTTACTTCAGCAAAATAGAACAGGGACAGACAGCAATCAACACACACACACAAACCAAAAGGCAACCTTCTTTTTAAAAACAGCTGCACTCCGCTGGAAAGATATAGGTAAAATCAATTCTGAGTAGCAGCCGTATTCACTTTGTGTAATACTCTACTCAAAGCCAAATTTGACAATCATGATAATTAAAAACAAAAATATCTGGTTATTTTACAAAAACTGGTTTCTCTCCACCTCAATCTTATTAAGGCCATCTGCATTTATAAACGGTGGGATGAGGTGAACTGGGGCGGTGTGATCTATTTAAGGCTCGTGGCACTAATCCTAGGTGAGCTGCTAGCTTGTCTAATGAAGGCTTATTTAATACAAGTTAGCTGTCTAGAGGCCAGGAGTGATTGTCAAAAGCATTTGTGCCTCAGTTTATGTGTTAATGGAAGAAATAATCTGGATTTGAGCCATTCTGCCTTGAATAAAGAAAAAGAGGTTATTGCCAAATCTATTACCAGAGACAGTTGTGTCCCAGATCTGTGTGTAACAATAATTATTAAATACCTTGATAAAATTGTAAACCTACAAAAAGAGGAAAGTAGAGAAAATACTATTCAATCTTGGTATCTGCTGTAAAGAATTCGCCATGATTAAATTTGTCAAGAAAACCCACCCAAGTGCTATAAGAAAGCTGTGCTTAAAAAAGGATATCAAGAAATACAAAACAAGTGAAATCCTCTGAGTGTCTGTCTTTTCAACATATTAATTCAAATAACAGCAAAAATTAGAAGCAAATTCAACTTGGAGAGTATGTTAGTTTGCTATGGTTGCCATAAGAAAATGGCACAGACTAGGTGGCTAAATAACTTAAATTTATTTTCTCGTGGTTCTGAAGTTTGGAATTGCAAGATCATTAAGTTGTTTGCAGAACTGATTTCTCCTACGGCCTCTTCCTTGGTTTGTGGATGGCCAATTTATCATTGTGTCCTCATGGTCTGCCCTCTGTGTGCATGCATCCCTGGTACCTCTTCTGTGTGTCCAAATTGTCTCTTCTAAAGACATCACTCGAACTGGATTAGGGCATACTATAATAGCCTCATTTTGACTCAATTACCTCATTTGACCCTATCACCAAAGGCAGTCATATTCTGAGGTATGGGGTTTAGGGCCTCAGCACATGAATTTGGGGCTATATAACTTAGCCCCTATAACAGAGAATTTTAAAGGACACATATATACTACCTAGGAATTTAAAACAGCTTTAAATGAACTTATTTTCTGTATAACTATTCAGAGTTAACATTAAAATTCTACTTTCAGAAGACATTAATAACTGCAATCATGCAAGAAAAAATAGCCAGTGTGTCAAGTTACTAAAGTGATTGCAAGTACTTACTTCATTCAAAGATAGAAGCCAATCTCTTAAAGTGTCCAAATCTAACTTTTCCCATCTGTAAAATGGGTCATTGTGTTAGAGAGGCCTTAACATCATTTAGTACTGAGAATCGAAAGTTTGTGATTAGATAATAAATGTCCATTTATCTTCTGATAATAATGTTTTACTTTTACATACAAAATGTGTAACTTAAAATAATCATAGTTCCATGTTACTTGATTAAAAGTTAAATACAGAGCAAGAGGATGAAAAGGACTGAATATTGTTAATAAATAAGGTATTTGGAAAAATGGTTTTAGATTTTTTAAACTAGTTAAAAACTGTAAAGATGTGCAGCTATCTAGTCGAATATATAGAAATCATTTTAATAGGAGCTTTACTTAAATATGATTTGTATGATATAATTTTCCATTTAAATTCTATAATTCAGTAATTTTAATATATTCACCAATAAGTATAGACTTCAAAAGACAATTTTAGTACCTCCCAATAAAATGTTTTTTTAAGAAACACTCATGTTGGAAAGTGTATCAGTATTTTATTTCTTTTTATGACAGAATAATATTACATTGGATATACTATAGTGTATTAATTCATCAGTTGACAGTTGTTGCTACCTTCTTGGCTATTATAAATGATGTTGCTATAAAAATTTATGTACAAGTTTATAGGTGAATATGTTTTCATTTTAAGAAGATATATATCTAAGACTGAAATTGCTGAGTCAAATTGGAACTGTGTTAGTTATTTTAGGAACTACTAGACTATTTTCAAAGTGACCGTACCATTTGCATTTTTACCATGGGTGTAGAAAACTTTTAATTTTCCCATATTAATTAATACTCATCATTATTTGACCTTTTAAAATTATAGATAACCTATTGATAAAAAGTGGTACCTAATTGTGGTTTTGATTTACATTTCTTTGAAGACTAATGATGTTCAGCCGTTTCTCATGTGCTAATTAGTAATGTGTATATCTTCTTTGGAAAATACTTATTCAGATTGTTTTGTCCATTTTAAATGGAGTTATTTGTCTTTTATTGTTGACTTGTCACCGATTTTATATATTCTACATATAAATCCCTTATCAGATACACTATGTGCAAATATTTTTTCTCATTATTTGGATTTTCTTTTCACTTTCATGACTGTTTTTTTGGATCCTAGAAGGGTTCGATTTTCATGAGATGCAATTCAACTTTTTGCCTCTTTTGTTACTCATGCTCTTGGTATCCTACCTCAGGCCAAATCTGAGGTCATGCACATTTACCACAATGTTTCTAATAGTTTGATTTTTTACATTTAGACTGATGATTCGTTTTGAATATCTTTTATTTATGCAGTGAGGTTAGTTTACAGTTTCGTGTTTTTGCATATGGCCACTTCGTTGCCCCAGTACCATTTGCTGGATAGATTATTCTCTCCCTGTGGAATCATCTTGTAACCTTCGTTGAAAATCAGTTGGCCAATGACACATGGACTTATTTCTGGATTCTCAATTCTATCTCATTAACCTATAGTCTATCATCATGCAAAACCCATACTTCCTTGATTACTGTATTCTTGCAGTAAGTCTGGAAATCAGGAAAGATGAGTCCTCATAAATTTGTTCTTGTTTTTCGAGATTTTTTTGATTATTCTGGATCCCTTTCCATATAAATTTAGAATCAATTTGTTTATTTCTACCAAGAAGTCATTTAGGGTACTGATAAGGGTGTGATGACTCTGCCAATCAACTTTAAAATTACTACTATTTTATCAATATTCTATTCTGATCTGTTAAAATAGAATGCTTTTCTACTTCTTTAGATAGTATTTATTTCAGCAATGTTTTGTAGTTGTCACAGTACAAGTTTCTCATTTATTAAATGTATTTAATAATTATCTTCTGTTTGACTCTATTATAAAAGTATTGTCTTTATTTTTGGATTTTTCCTTACAAATATGTAGAAATAGTTTTGCTTTTCATATATTTATCTTGTACCCTGAAACATTACATGACTTATTCATTCTAATAATGTATTTCTGGATTCCATAGGATTTTATACATACATGATTAAGTCATCTGTGAATAGGTATATAATTACTTCAACTTTTGAATCTGGTGCCTTTTATTTCTTTTTCTTACCTAATTGGCTTCCATAAAGCCTTCAATACAATATGAAGTCAAAGTGGAAAAAGTACATATTTTTATCTTCTTCTTGATCTTGGGGTTAATAATCTAATCTTTCATTATTAAATATTATATTATTGGTATCATAGATGACTTTTTATCAAATTGAGAAAGTTCCTTTAAATACATAGTTTTTTAGTGTTTGGTTATGAAATGGTGTTGTTTTTTCAAATATCTTTTGAAATTACCACACGTTTTTATTTTTTTTTAATTTGTTTGTTGACATAGTATATTACACTAACAATTTTTGGATAACAAACCTTCACTCATGAGATAAATTTCACTTAGTCCTGGTGTATAAGATTTTAATATGTTGCTTGATTCAGTCTGCTAATATTTTGTTTAGGATTTATGTCCAAATTCAAAACAGGTATTGGTTTTTAGTTCTTCCTATATCTTTAGTTGGCTTTCTGTCAGGGTAATTCTGGACTCATAAGATTATTTGGAAAGTATTCCGTCTTCTATTTTTTTGAATTGTCTGAAAAAAAATTATAGTAATTATTATTTAATTGTTTGATAGAATTTATCTGTAAAACCATCTGAACCTGAGTTTTACTTTGGGGCCAGTTTTTTACTCCTATTTCAGTTCCTTTACTTGTTCCAGGTCCAATTAGGTTGTTTCTTTCTTCTTGCATCAGATTTGGTAGTTGGTAGATAAATTCTTCAATGCCATCCCTGTTATCTAATGTATTATCATAGAACTGTTCATATTAGTCTTTCAATCACTTTTTATATCTGTAAAATTGATAGTAATATCTTTCATTTTTTACTCTAGTAGTTTGAGTTCTCTTTTTTCTTGATCACTCTAACTGAATTTTTTCAATTATATTGATCTTCTTAAAGAACTAGTTTTTTTCACTTGATTTTTAAAATTGTTTTTCAATTTTTATTTTCTAATTTTAATTTCCTTCATTTGACTTCTTTTAGCTTATTCTTTCTTCTTAAGGTGGAAAGTTTAGTTAAGATCTTTCTCCTGTATTAATATAGGTATTTAGCTAAATATTTTTATCTAAGCATTGCTTTAATTGGATCCCATATGTTTAATATGCCAAGTCTTCATTTTCATTCACTTCAAAGTATTTTCTAATTTTTCTTCTACTTTTGCCTGGATGCATTTAATCATTTAAGAGTGTGTTGGCCAGGGGTGGCAGCTCACACCTGTAATCCCAGCACTTTGGGAGGCCGAGGCGGGTGGATCACAAGGTCAGGAGTTCAAGACCAGCCTGGCCAACATAATGAAAAAGCCCATCTCTACTAAAAATACAAAAAAAATTAGCCAGGCATAGTGGCGTGTGCCTGTAGTCCCAGCTACTCTGGAGGCTGAGGCAGGAGAATCGCTTGAACCCAGGAGGTGGAAGTTGTAGTGAGCCAAGATCATGCCACTGTACTCTAGCTTGGGCAACAGAGTGAGATTTCATCTCGAAAAAAAAAGAAAAAAGAAGAAGAAGAAAAAAAGAGTATGTTGTTGAATTTCCATCTATTTAGAATTTCCCAAATTTCTTACTGGTTTTTGTCTCATTCCATTGTAGTTGGAGAGCATACTTTGTATTATCTTGATTATTACAGATTTATTGAGGTTTGTCCTTAGCCTACTATATGTTCCATTTCAGAGAGTTTTCCATGTGTACTAAAGAATATATGTTCTACTGTTGTTGGATGAGTATTCTGTAGGTATCTGTTGGTTATAGTTAGTTTGTAATGTTGTTTAAATCTTCTGTTTCTTTGTTGATGCTCTGCCTAGCTGTTCTATTCATTATTGGAAGTGGCATATTAAAGTCTTCATCTGTTATTTTTGAATGGTTTACTTCTGCCTCCAATTCTGTTAGTTTTTACTTTATATATATTGAGATTCTAGTTTTCCTTTTTGAAAAGTTTACTTTTTTAGGGTAGTTTTGGATTTCCAGCAAAATTTAAAAGATAGTTTTAAGATTTCCCGTATTTCCCCTGCTTCTACATATGCATAGCCTCTCTTATCATCAATATCCTCACCAAAGTGGTACATTTGATACAAATGAACCTACATCAACACATAATAATATCCAAAGTTCATAATTTACATTATAGTTCACTCTTAGCAGTGTATCTTGTATGGGTTTGAAGAAATGTATAATGACATGTTTTCCCCATTATAATATACAGAGCATCTCACTGCCCTAAGAATTTTTTGTGCTCCATCTGTTCATATCTTCCTTCACTCCCAAACCCTCACAACCACTGAAGGTTTTACTGTCTCTATAGTTTTGCCATTTTCAGCATGTAATATACTTAAAATCAAGCAGTATGTACAGCCTTTCCAAATTGGCTTCTTTCCCTTACTAATATCAGTTTAAGATTCCTCCATGACTTTTATGGTTTGATAACTTATTTATTGTTGTTGTTGAATAATTTTGCCTGAATATATTACAGGTTATTTATCCATTCACTTACTGAAGAACATCTTGGTTGATTTAACATTTTGGCAATTATGAATAAAGCTACTATAAACATCTATATGCAGGTTTTTGAGGGATAAAAGTTTTCAACTCATTTATGTAAGTATCAAGGAGTGTGATTGTGGATTATGCTTAAGTATATGTTTAGTATTCTAAGAAACCTCCTGTCTTTCAGAGTTCTATACCAGTTTACATTCCTACCAGCAATGAATGAGAGCTCCTAATGCTACACATCCTTGCCAGCATGTGGTGCTGTCAGTGTTCTAGATTGAAGCCGTTCTAAGAGGAGCGTAGTTGTATGCCTCTGTTGTTTTAATTTGCATCCTGATGACATGTGATGAGGAACATCTTTTCATTTGTTTACTGCCATCTGTATGTCTTCTCTGGTTTAGTTTCTACTTAAGACTTTGGTACATTTTTAACTTTTTTTTCCTTACTGCTCAATTTTAAGATTTCTTTGTATATTTTGGATAACATTTATCATGTGTCTTCTGTAAATATTTTCTCCAAACCCATGGCTTGTCTTGTTACTTTCTTCCAGTTGTCTTTTTCAAAACCAATTTTTTTAAATTTCAGTGAAATCTAGCCAATTATCTTTTTTATGGATCCTATTTCTAATGTTGTATCTAAAAAGTCATTGTCATATTGAAGGTCATCTAGGTTTTCTCCTGTGTTATCATCTAAGAGTTTCAGAGTTTTGCATTATATAGTTATGTCTATGATCTATTTTGAGTTAATTTTGGGAAGTTTGTAAGATTAGTGTCTAGATTTATATTTTAGATACTTGGTCAATAGTTGTCTTTTTCTTTGTGTACTTTAAATATATTATTCCACTGCTTCTTGTCTTTACTGTTTCTGATAAAAATTTAGCTGTTAATCTTATTGGATTCTCCAAAAGTGCATCACCACAGATAGATCCTTCATCCCATGAGAGGGGGCAGAAGAGAAGAAGGATGCTCTCCCTTCTTGGCTACATTCACATGGAATTTAGCCTCTGCTACATTTAGCTAGAGACAGGATAAGTAATGTTGACATCTTGCCCCTCCAGAGTATATAGCCTTCCAACCAAAAAAGAGAGTCCTTTGTTCTTGTTTATAACAGTCTGGATTGGAGTTTTGCCTTGTTGAGATGAGAGAGAGGATTGTGGGTGTGAGTCTTGGTCTAAATACTGCAAACTTTCACAGATCTTATGAAGATTTAATAGAGTTTCCTGAATAAATCTTTCTTCATTCACTGTATGCACTTAATGCCATTTACAGAGATAGTTTTATATATATAAAGCTATATAAAAATATATACATATTCTATATACATACACATATATACACACACACATATATCTACACATATAACTGTAATTATATATGTGGATATATATATATGTTACTGGTTTTCTAAAGAGAGTGCTGAGGAGCTCCTCTCACTCTCATATTGAAAGTAGAATCTTTCATATATGCATATGTGTGTGTGTGTATTTAACTTTAGATTTCTCAATGTGATTTTATATTTATCCCTGATGAAGACTATATAAAATAAGAGTAGTGATAATAGTAACAGCAAATATTTATAGGGACATAAATAATTTGTTTATATGCTTCTGAAGAGCTGAGTCTTAATTCTGCTGAAATTAACTGTCAATAGACATATTAATGGGCCAAGATATACATGTATTTATTTACATGCATGGAGTCACACAAAATATAACTCTCAAAGAAGAACCAGATTTATAAATAGCACTTCCTTTGTATGAGAAAGGGAGATGGCAGAATGAACAATTTTAGAGGTAATAAATGATTTTTCAGAACTGTTGATTGGGTCCAAAGAAGAAACTGTAGTTGGTAAATGATTTTCTTTGAAACTGCATGGAACCTAAGAACAGGCTATACCTTGTGATAAAGTCTGTCTAGATGTGGTGACATTCCTCAGTCTTACTGAGATGTAAGTTTAATCTTTCCTAATTAATGAAATTCCAGGGATGGCATCAAAGGCAATTGCTCCTTCTAAAGGAGGCTCAGGTAAGGGAAATTCAGAGTTCATTCCACCCTGTTCTTAGAAGAAACAGGAGAAAGATAGAACGTCCTTGTTTCTGAGCCTGTTTCTAAAGCCTTTTCATTTCCTTCTTTTTGAAGTGCTTAGCATGCCAAAGCCTCATACTTTGAGGTATCATTTTCTGAGCCTCAACATAATATTTCTGAGCACTGTCTAGATGCAAACACTATGCAATTTTTTCTTTTATGGACACTATTTAATAGTGTTAAAATACTGATTAAATATTTTAATAGTGTGTACAAAAGGAATAGAAATATTTTTATCCTTTTTTACAGATAAGGAAACTGAGGGTGAGAAAGTTCTTTAGCAGATTCATTCAAGAGTATATGGCAGAATCAGGCATTCTACTCAAGTCTCTCGTGTAAAAGCCCTTGCTTGTAACCAGTTATCTGACTTCTAGACAAATGTTAGTAAAAAAAACTTAAATAACAGAGTCAGGTATTCTATCTAAATTTTTAACTATTAAATAATAAAATTAGATTTTGATTTATGAAATCAATCTTTGGACCATTTTTCTAGAGTACTTTCACCTAAATTATACTTGCTATAAATTTATATAAATTATAATTGTATAAGTATGTGCCTTTTTTACATACATTATAATTTATATTTTTCGGTTGTATACAAATATTTAGTTCAAAGGATCAATGAAGTGTCAAGTAGTTCACCAGAATTCAGGATATTTCTATCCTGCTACTTTGTATTAGCTTTTTATATCTGATTAGTTAAAACCAGAAGAAGAAACTTAACAGTCATTAAACACATTGAGTTTGCCATGTACTATGCTAGTAGATTTCATACACACCATCTATTTTTTTCCAGTGAGATAAGTTTTGTGGTTTCCATCTCTTTAGGAGAGATTCCCTGAAGTGGCGAGTTAAAGAGCACTCCCTGTGAAGCTCACATAGTCATAAGAGAAGGGCCCAAGTCTCTCTTGTTCAGAACTTTACTTCTTTTAGTAAAAAGTTTTGTTCACAATAATAACTCAATAAATGTAAGTTGTTTCAAACGGAATTGACTTAATAGAGCATGTTCAAGTCACAAACGAGGGATAATATGTAGTCAAAATTCAAACTTAAGTGTCTGATTTTAAAAGTCAAGCTGAATCTCCTATAAATCTTAACATCATATCTTAATATTTATTATTTTTGTTTTATCCTTAAAAGTAAAGATTAATCTATAAGAATACACAAGAAACATGAATGTTCTGTACATGTACCCCAGAACTTAAAGTGCAATAAAAAAAGAATATACAATCAATTCTTTAAAAAATTTCAAGACTAAAATGGCAGCAAAGAAAAAAAAGAAATAAAAACAAACGTTAAAAATGGGGTAGAGGATTAAAAACAGACCTTAGGCACAAAAAACAAGCAAATACAATAAAACTGGGAATGGAAATGCATAATCTTTTTTTATGGAATGATTAATACATGAAAAGAAGTTGAAAAAAGTTCTGATGTTTAGGTTCACTCACTCATTTTCTTCAATAAGAAAATATTAAGTGTTTATTATATGGCAGCTATATTAGGAATTAGAACGTTAGGAATACAATGTTCCCATCTCTAAGGAGCGCATCTTCCAATGAAGGATAAAGACACAATTTATGGTACATTTTGTATTCACAGGTGAGAGCTCTGGTATATGTATGATATTATGGAAACAGAAGAAAAAGCACAGGCAAGATGCGTGATGACGAGAGGAGCGTTTAGAAGAAGGATTAGCCGTAGACATATTGCTCAAGTTGATGTGAAGTTAGGGATTTCCACGCCGGAGAGAGCACATTTTGAAAGGGAATAGGGACCTAAGAGAGAATGACAGATTAAGGTATCCATAAGTAGCTTACTGTGGCTGAAGCACCAAATTAAATATAGGTGAGCGATTGGAGAGTGACGCTGAAGAGGTAAGGAGGAGAGCCCAGCATATTTGTCTGGAGACCTGGAAATCTGAGTCATCTTGAGGAATGAGCTCAAAGCAGAGGGAAGAGTGCCATCTATTGAATCTCTGCTACTGCGTGCTATATAGCCTGTCTAAATCCTTCACTTTGCAGGTAGTCTTACCGTCCCAACGTTCTAAAAGCCTAGCAGCCTAGAATTCTGTTAACTAAAAGTAGGTGCTTTACCTATGGCCATTCTTTATGGCCCATATTTATGTGGCTGTTTTGCAAACTCTCACTTTATGAATAAGTATGCCACAGTTGAAAAACTCCCCAAGGTTTCACATCAACAGACACTTACATATCTTTTTCTTTTAGCTATTGAGCCTGGTTGCTTTTCCTTTTTTTTTTTTTTTTTTTTTTTGACAGTAGCACAAAAATTTCTGTCTTCACAAAAAAAGTTAGTATTTTTTAAAGTGCCTGCTCATTTTGTAAGCAGACTCAGGGTTGAACTTTTAAACCTGCTAGAGACATCATCCATCTCTTGTAGATTTCACTTATGCTTGATATTGTTACAAAGTCATTTTGAGTTTGTTCCCATGATTCACTTTGAAAGGTAAGATATTTTTTATAGTACTTTAAATTATTTTTCTAAGATATTTGGAGAGAGAAAGAGACAGAATTTTGTCACTATAATCAGAAGCATCAGACATTGTTCTCGCCTCTCACTTTTTCACAAGTGTCAATCTTCTGCCATGAAAATAACACAAATAGTGCATAAATTCAAAAAGTAAACTTAAGCTGGCATTATTATTATTAATGCTGTTATTGTTATCATAGAGGTAGTCATACTGATTTTTATTATAGAGTAGTGAAGCTGGTAGTTTTGGGATGGGATTAGACATTGCAACAGATGAATACATACAGGAGAAATGTAATGAGGTGAAAAGCCAAAACACAGCTATAATCAATTTGCCACTGTTGTGAAGAGATTTCTGCAGGACAGTTTGAAGCAGCCTCCAAAACCAAAAGATACATCTGAAAAGTTAGAAGACGCATAATATTCTTCTCAAAGCCACTTTTAATGAAAAGTCAACTTGTTTTGCATTGCTCTGAAAACATTAAAAGTAACAGCCAGTAGATTATGTTTTCAGGAGCGTGGACATTTTTAGGGCCCCTTTCTTTTCTTTCTTTTTCCTTTTTTCCTCCCCTCCCCTCCTCTTCCTGATAGGGCCTCGCTCTGTGCTCAGGTCGGAGTGCAGTGGCACAATGCAGCTGACTGCAGCCTCAGACTCCTGGGCTCAAGTGATCCTCCCGCCTCAGTCTTCCAAATAGCAGAAACTGCAGGTGTGTGCCAGTTCATTTTTCAGTTTTGTCTCATTATGTGGCCCAGGCTGGTCTCAAACTCCTAGACTCAAGCAGTCCTCCCATCTCGGCCTCCCAGGGTGCTAGGATTATCTGTGTGAGCCACTGTATCTAGTCTATGCTACTTTTTTATGAAAGCACTTGAACACTTGATCATGAGATCTTTATTCTACTGATTTTCAAAGCTGTCTACAGGATATCCTTTGATGGTAATTCCCCAAAATTAAATCATCATTGACAATTCAGAAGACTCAAGAACGTCTCTTATTTTTTCCCCTAAATGTTTAATTGAAAATAGGCACTTCTAAAAAGTTACTTTGAAATGTTGATATGTGTGTATTATCTTAATGGGATTCTCATTGCCTACAGGGTAAATGCTAAAAACCTTAGCAGACTACATAAGCACCTCCACTATTAAACAGGAAGTGTCAGTTTATCATCGTTTCTAGTGACACATCTATATGAAGCCACAGGTCTGATCAGGATGGTGTCTTCACTATCTTTTACATTCACTCTTATTAATGCTTTTCTTTTACTATCCAAAATGGTATTCCTCCATACATTTCTAATTATGTAGGCCTGTGCTACAATGATTTATCTGTCTACCTATTTATCATGTAACTACCTATTTATTAAGAGCTGATCCAAGTTGTATCTCCTCTATAAATCCTTTATTACAACTCTAAGGTACTCTCCTCTAAATTTTGGCATTTCTGTTCTTTCTTGCTTACATCCCTTTATTCATTGACTCAAAAATAATGACAATATAACTCCCATAGGTAACAGGTTCTTAAAACATATAAATAAAATGTGTATGAACTGTGATTTATTCTCAGCATCTGGAGGGCATTAATTGGTTTTTGTACTAGATAATATAGTATTTAGCACAAAACTTTGAACATATTAAACAGCAAATATTTATATAAAAATTTTTAATTTTTTTTTCCATTTGAAACCTGTGTGAAAGTTTGCAAAATAATATTGTGTGGTTATTCTAACAGTTCTCATGTCATGTAGAGTAATTTTAATCTTAATCATAGCCAAGGTATTCATCATGGTAAGCTATGTTTTGGCAACATTTAAAAAAAAACACCAAATATGATACTTCAAACTCAAATGAATTTATTCTTTAATCATGTAACATTGCAAAATACATATTCTTAGCATAAGCAGAGGATAAAGTGTAGTGCAGATGTTTCTGCTCCATGTACCTTTGGAAATTAAGTATTTTCATGACATGCCTAAGTAAGTGGCACACTCTATCTTAGTGAGCTAGAAGAGGACAGTGAGGAGCTCAGTGGGAGGTTTATATGAGGTAGACCTGAAAGCAACACATATTATTCCCATTCACAATTCTGTTACTAGAATTCAATGACATGGTTACACATAACTCTGAAGGAGCATAATAAATACAATCCATTTGTGTGCCCATAAAGAAAAGAGACTCATTTTTGTAGAAACAATTAAACATGCTTTAGTGGTTTATGATAATTTTCTATTATAATCTATTTATCGCAATGATTTATATTATATGCCATTCTCTATTAATATTATAATACACTATTATACTCTCTTTACATACACTTTTAGGACTTTAATAAACAAAGGAAAAATAAGGTGACCTAGATCCTTAAATGAAATTCTATATCTTTATAAATAAAATTGGTAACATTCTATATAGGAATCTATGAAGGACACTGTATTCGCTAGGGTTCTCCAAAGAACTAGAACCAGTAGAATATATGCATGTGTATGTACACACATGCACGCACGTATATACACATACACATATGTGTATATGTGTATATATATATATATATATATATATATATATATATACACACACACTATACTAGAACAAAAAGGCTGATGTTTTCCTGAAATAAGATTTCTCTTGCCTATATATATGTGTATGTATACATGTATATACATATATATATACACAGGTCCTCAATTGATTAGATAAAGCCCACTCATGTTAGGAAGGGCAATCTACTTTACTCAGCCTACCAATTTAAATGTTTAACTCATCCAAAACACCCTCACAGAAACAAGCAGAATAATGTTTGACCAAATATCTGGCCACCCCATGACCCAGTCAAGTTGACACATGAAATTAGCCATCATAGACACCGATGAATTACATTGCTTCATGCATAGCTTCATGCATATTTTAGTGTCATTGACTTTCTAAAGGTAGTGTGGATCCAATCCTCTTTCATGTCTTGAATGTAGATGGTGATGATGATGAAAACTATCATTTTCATCATCATCACCATCATCATCATGCTAGCTGGATACAAAAATAAAAACGTTTCAATATTGAAAGTAGTTTGAAAATCAAAAACAGTAATTGTCCTTCTTTTCACCATCCTGTCAAATTTCTAACCAGTTAAAGTAGGAAGACAGAAGATAAAATAGTTACAAGTTGTAGGTGTCATCTGACTAAAAAAAATTTCAAAAAATTAATTATTTCTGAGAAATATTTTGAAAATAATTTGGGCAGTATTTGTGAACTGAAATAACTTAATTGTAAATTTAGTTAGAAAGTTTCAAATCTTCTATTTAAAAAATGTAAAAACAGATTTTCATGTCGAACATGCATTTTAAAGAACATAATAATTTTTCTATATGAAAAAAGTACTTATGAGTATACATGGGAATCTGGTTGATATTCAGAAAGGCATTCTAAAGGCAATTCTTTGCCTACAGAGTTTAGAAGAAAGCAGACATTTTCTGAGTCACATACTCATTTTTATCAAGTAATATCAATGCATGCAGTCAAAGGAAAGATAACTTCTTTTTTCTATTTTCTTTTTTGTAGCCATGATTCCTCTTTGGCTTCCCATTTAAATTTGATGAAGTTTTCATCATTGCAGCAACTAGCATTGTCTCTTGATGACTTTGTAAAGATATTTTTTACTTCATAGAAGCAAAGTTAGTGATCAATAAATTGGCCTTCTGAGACAAAATAAAGAGGGATCAAATCTTGTGCCTAGCTTCAAAAAATTTTTCACATAAGAATGAAGATGTTATGTAAAAAAAGTCATTGAAGAATACATTTGATTATAAGCTTATATGAGTCAAAACTATGGCAAAGCTCTTTTAAAAATGCAAGTATTATTCTAGACAGAAGGTTAAATTTTTGCAAAGTGGGTTTGGATAAAGATTTACTGTGCATAAATGTAATTAGCTATCTAATGAAATGATGATGAATGATCTTCTATTGAAGAGTTCAAGAGTAGACACTATGATGATCTGATAGGGATAATATATGTAGAAATATTGTTTCGGGTATGGCTACACTTTTAAAGTAGTTTCATTCTAATACTTTAAGATTTGATTATACTACTGTTTGGTCTTTCACATTTCTGTCTGTTTTACCAGTGAGACACCTTTTAACCAGCCTATTTTTCCAAGAATTTTTGTGTTGCAAACAACTTAGAAAATCGAGTTAGTATTTACTTTTAGAATAAAAGATCAGGCCTGCTTACTGTCAAGATAATAAAGATAACCTATTTTTTTTTTAGAACAAAAACCAAGCATGCTCACTATCTGTTATATAAGATTCAGGTCCCCTAAATTCAGAATTCTCTTTTTGTAATACAGTCCTCAGGGAAAATAATTATTCTGTAGTATTGCAAATGCTGTAATGAGTTTCTATTAATCTCTAATTCTGGAGTGGAGTGTCTTCTTATATCCATAAACCTATGGCAAGATAACTTTTTAGTTTGCAAATTAGCTTCAGAGTTTTTCATGCTTACCTTGGCCAAATTATGTAGCAGTGCAAAAACTCACTGTAGTGTTTTTTAATTAATGCTTTTTGAGATAATGTGATGTAGTTATTAAGATGCACAAATTAAAGCTAGAAGCTGCTGTTTGGTGAAGATTTCCTTGACCCCTTGGAGTTAGTCATCAATAAATAAATCTTTTAGAATTTTGTGCTTGTGCAAGGTAAAATATGATATTTTATATGCCTCTTAATATAGATTAAAATCTTTAACAGTGCCCTAAACAGCTTGTAGAGATAGATTAATATAAAGTTATAAGACAGAATGAAAGCAAACAGAGATGACGGAGCAGGATGAAAGCAGTAGGATTTGTTATAATAGAGGATAACTAAGCCAATGCCTTCAGTGGGTGACCAATTCAATCCAGAACAACCATGGCAAACACAGTAGCAATAAAACCAATCTCATGGTCCCATAGATCAGGCCAAGTATGTGGGAATGAAGCTTATTTTTCAGATACATTTGTCCTGCTGTGATTTTGTCTTTGGTGGTAACTGGGGACTAGAGAAAGGTGGGTTTCAGAAGAAAACTATAGAATTAGATTAATCTTTCTTTCTTGAGTGGCCACATTGTCACCCATGGTATGAAGCTGCCCACAATTCCCTTCCTTAGCATGAAGCATCCAGAAAGATTAATGACCAGATTTCCCATGATAGAAGAATTGATAGAGAATAGGGACTGAATGGATTCACAATAGTCCAATAAATATATATATATATATATATATATATATATATATATATATATATATTTTTTAATATATAAACACAGAAATTGACATTTTGGTCTTAAAACTTGAAACTTTTTGAAATGTTTTAATTGAATTCCTTCCTCAAAAAATGACCTTCAGGGCTCATAAAAATAAATTATCAAAGATCACCGCATCGAGACAATCCAATCCAGATGTCAAACCCTTCATTTATCATGATTGCTTCCCTCCTTGCCCCTCTCTAGTTCCTGGGTTTTTTTTTTTTGTTTGTTTTTTTGAAGGTGAATTCTCGCTCTGTAGCCCAGGCTAGAGTGCAGTGGCTCGATCTCAGCTCACTGCAATCTCCACCTCCTGGGTTCAAGTGATTCTCCAGCCCCAGCTTGCCAAGTAGCTGGAATTACGGATGCATATCACTGCACCTGGCTAATTTTTTGTATTTTTAGTAGAGACGGGGTTTCACCATATTGACTAGGCTGGTCTTGAACTCCTGACCTCAAATAATCCACCCACCTCCGCCTCCCAAAGTGCTAGGATTACAGGCATGAGCTACCATGCCCAGCCACATTGTTGCATTTCTTTCTTGTTATATAAACCTCTAGTTTTAGTAATTGAGGGTGATGAATTTGAGACTGAGCTCCCATCTCCTCAGCTGTAGCACCCATTTATAGCCTTCTTCCTTGGCAATAATTATTGCCTCAGTTATTGGCTTTCTGTGTGGCAAGGAGTGAGACCAAGACGACCTCTGGTGCTTTGGTAACACCAATTATTGAGCTATTATGTTGAGTATGAATTTTGCAGAGGAGAAATAAATAAGATACATAAGATACAGGCTGTTGTCTTCTTTAGGAAAAAATATGCAAAAGGGACAGGAGTTTTATTACTCTATTATTAGGAACGAGGAAAAAGAAACAAATTGAGGGCATAAAACTGATCTCTCCAAGGTCTTAGAGTAGCGAATATAGAAGGAAACATCAAGAATTCCAGGAGAGAACCAATAAGGAAACTATTTTTCCTCTACCAACCCTGTTCTTTACATGATGGTTATAGAACTTAGAATAATTGATGCCCATAATATTCTAGATAGTTGTGATCCCATTATTTTTTCTAGAAATTGGCAAGGCATGTAACATATATTTTGATTAATTATTCAGACATATTATTGCAATACCTATACAACAGGTAGAATCAAAGGAATGACTAACAGAGGTTTTTTAATGCAAGTTGTTGTTCCAGTGCCTATCTTCGTTCTTGGCACAAAGCAGGCACCAAATATCTTTCTACTGAATAACTGAATTAATTTCTATTTGTGTTTAGTAAAAGCATTTCATATGATAAATGGAAATTGTTCCAGTTATATTAACCCTGACTGAAGCTAGATGTACCTTTTTCATAATAGAGATGTGCGTTTTACTATTGTAATAGAAAACACTGGCTTTTATGCATAGCAACATGAAAATTACTGGGTGATGTTGTCAGCTGAATTTACATGTAACCTGATTTCTGAAAGAAAAAAAAAAAAAGCCTGTCTTATCCAGAGTGAGATATTAACAGATGTGTATCAGAACTCCAGTGAGATGGTTTCTTTGAATATTTATAGTATTTCTCAATTGTTGACACTTTATAGTGATTTTTTTCTTGCAAAATCCATTTGCTTGCCATGCTATCAGGCAAAAGAAATAGTCTGTTGACATTAAAAATAATTCACCATATTAAGATAGATAGATATTGTAGCAAGTAATACAAAATGAAGAAAGTGACAGAAGATTGTCTACAGAGAGTTAGCTTCTTTGAAGATTTTATATTCTGGGTTCATAAATATTTGAGTATTTCTCTAGTGTTATGAGATTATTTGTATACACATATAATTTTTTTTTCATCTTAGGTCACATTCTCCAATCACCATCTATGTATTTTACATAGCAAAATTTTGTAAAAGATGGTCTGCATGAATTCTTATTGTTTCTCAGCAGAAAGTGAAGTAATCACGATTTTTCTCCTTTTCTCAGTCTTTCTTGTATTAAAGGACTATATTCTGTTTACTTTAAATATAAATGGTCTCATTTTGTTTGAAAATGAAAATTAAAGAAATCACTAGTGCCACCTATTGGTGGAAATGCATATTGTCAGCTGTGTTAATTCATCCTCAGCTATGCCCTGTGGGACACTGGAAGGTGTAAAGTGGAGACACAAACGAAAGGGAAGTGAAATACATCTGAGGATCATGCATCACAAAGAGTAAGGAATGGACATGATAAGCATCCTCATTTTATCCTCAGATCTGACACTGCAGTGTAGATAATTTAATTCCTATTTTGCAGAAGAAGAAATGGAGGCTTAAAGAGATTAAATACTACTTTATTAAAGGTTTTATGTAATTGTTAGAAAAGTTGTGATTTTAAATACAAGTCTCATATTCCTTTTACAAAATCAGAACACTTCTGGAAAGATTTCAATGAACATTAACTACACATCTGATGAGGGGTATGAATTCATAGCCTTCAATCAAATTGTATATTTGAGCTATACCTAAGTTACTGATTTCTTTTAATCATATTTTTAAGAAGTCTACTAAGTTTCATGAAGTATTGAGCATTTTAGTGAATTTGCACAAATATCAACTTAATTTTAGACTTTGCCGTGACCTATTTATCTACAAGTTTCTGAGGCCATTTGGTGTTTTTCACTTTCACAGGTAAAGGATTCTGGTTTAGAGTAGAGTCAATCATTTTTATTTTAAAATTTCTTTTTACTTATTCATGTTTATATTAACATTTGAGTGATACTTCAATATCCTTACGAAAAAAATGGCAGCAACAGTAAACCTAACACACATACTGTATCAATAGATAGATAGTAGTTCTTCCTCTTTTACTTCCATCATCAATGATTATAAATAGAAAAATAACATGTGTTCAGTTAGGCAGGACTAAGGGCTGGTCTGGAACTTACTGTTCCACCATCTGTGGTCATCACTTCAACTCTTTCCATCCAAATTATGCCTTTATAACAGAATTCATAGTGATCACTTTTTTCTCAAGACATCCTCACATTGCAGTTGGTTTAAAATTATAAACTATTCAAAAGAGATGAAATGTGTATTTATGTATTATGTCTCTTCTATCTCCATTAAATGTTATAAAAGAGATAGTTGTATATTTTAAGGCTTAACTCTCCTTTCTGTAGATTAAAAAAGTCCCAGTAAGCAGTCTGACCCCTCTTCAACAAAAATTTCCAATGCCCTTCCAAAAGGTATAATATCAAAAATTTGTTTCAAAATTTCCAGGAAAATAAATGCCTGTTACATATAATAAACAGGTAAAAAGCCCTCCAAGTATAGAGAGGTCCTATGATAGTCTTACTTCTCGCTGTATTTATAAAACAAAGACAATAAGATATTACATGAAAAGCACAATCTCTAAAGATAGAGGGTTTAAATTCAAATTCCGGCTTTATTTCTTAAGAGCTTTATGATTCTGAAAATGTTGTTTTAGATCCTTGAACTTAAATTTCCTCATGTGCATAAAAACATACAGGATTATTTTAAGGAACGAAATGAAGCAATGTGCAAAATGGTAATCAAAATGAGTATAAGCTATTAATCTTCCAATATTTAAGCTCTGAGTTAAAAACAATGGGTTAATTGATTTGTTAAAGGTAGTAATCTTAAAAGAACTTAAAATCACCATCTCTTGCTGATTATATTATTTCTCTTTACAGCTTTTTAGATCTCATGAAGTTGGAATTGCTTTAGAATCTTTTATTAATTCTTTAAATTGAAGTGAAATTTCATAAAAGTGATATTCTCAAAACTGTATTACTTCTTTCCTTTGTGATCTTTTGTGCCACCAATTTTAATCCTCATTGCTTAGCTGGGCTGGTTTGTAATAGAACCCAAACTGGCCTACCAAATGACATTATCTGTCTCACGAGAAATTTTATATATTGCTGCTCTCTGATTCTTGCTAAAGTACAAATCTTATCCTAACTTCTCTTGTTCACATATTGGCAATTGCAGTACTTAAATAATATCAATTATGTCATATGTCAAATTCATATCTTGGCATTCAAGGCTCTCTACAACTTTTCCCAACCTGTTCCATAAAACTTCATATTCTACCTTCCTGCCCTATACACCTAGAGTTTTCCTTTTGTGCCACATATACTCCCTGGCTTTCCCTTAGAGTGGCTTTACTTATACTAATAGATCCATTTTTGATGCATATCTCAATTATCACCATTTATAGAAATCCTTTCTTCAAGATTCAAAATAAATACTAAATGTCATAACTCCTGATTTCCCAACTGCATGTATTTGTCATAAAGCATGGATATGACATGACATACTAAAATGCATTTTTTTATGCCTCAGTTTTAATTGTTCTCAATTTTAAACATTTTGGCACTTACTAGCTATGTAACCTTGGACAAATCACCAAATTTTCTGAGCCTCACTTTCTACTTCTATTCAAGGTGAATATTGATTAGTATTTAGCCAACTTACAGAACGTATTCCACTTGAGGGCCAAATGGAATAATTATGTGATATTACATTGAAGCTACCTTATTTTTATCTTGGAAAGGTTCTAAGGAGATTGGAACTTAAAACAAGATAGGGCACTAATCTCTTTGGACCATCTCAACCAAGGTGGTGCATTGGCCACAAATTCTGGATATTTCTGGAGTCTGGATACAACTTGAATCTGAATCCAGATGGTCCCTTTCCAAAATAATTAATCGTATGCTGAAGTTACATTATTCATTGGTCCATCCTATTTAGGGTTTTTTAGGTTTGTTTGTTCTTCTTCTTCTTTCTTTTTTTTTTTTTTTTTGAGACAGGATCTCCCACTGCCCAGGCTGGAGTGCAGTGGTGCGATTTTGGCTCTTTGCAACCTCTGGTTCCTGAGCTAAAGAATTCTTGTGCCTCAGCCTCCCTAGTAGCTGGATCTACAGGCATGTGCCACTATGCCCAGCTAATTTTTTGTATTTTTAGTAGAGATGGGGTTTCACTATATTGGCCAGGCTGGTCTCAAATTCCTGACCTCAAGTGAGGTCACGCCCAGCCCTATTTAGGGTTTTGAACATGGTAGATATTGAAACAGATACTGAACAGGCAAAAGTCCTGTACTTTTGAGGGTCTCACAAATCACACAAACTTGTCAGCCCAGATAGGGGAATATAATAGGTTATTTCAAATGAAATAACAATTCGCAACCATGGCAGAACACGCATTTTGTTACTTCTATTTGTGTTATTATTTGTGGTTATATTAGTTACATAACGATGAGCACTCTCTTTACACACAGTGCCTGAGGAATATTATGCAAAATTAAACCATTCATATTGCTCTTAAAGTTGTTTGTGTATATACGTATATCTAAACATGATATATATGAAGTATGATACTAATTTCTTACATTGATTTTCAGATGGTCATTGAATAATAGAATTTCAATTATTTTGTATAAAAATATTTAATTACATTTTTAAAAACACACTTTAGTCTTTAAAAGATTATTAGGGTCAAACATATTATAATGATGATAATTTGGTTGATGTAAATAAAGGTATATAAGACAGAATTTTGGGCAAAATCCAGAAGCACTCTTTGGCTGTGAGTGACCAGAGTTTGAATATTTATTGGGAGACAAAACCTCAACTGTGCCAAACAATGACATCTTTGGAGCAATTGAAAGATTATGTATGCGGTCTTCTGAATCTCTCTAAAGATGGAACATATTGATGAAGCACATTTTATATTTGACATAAGAATGCCAAATATTTTAAGCAAATAAATTTAGAGAAAATATATGATGTGCTAGAAAAGTGTAGCAAAATAAAAATTCCCAAATAAAGAGAAAATTACGGTTAGTAATAAAATTCAATTTTGAATTTTTTCTATACACAGAACTACTTTTTTGTTATCAGAAAGGTTGACAAATGCTTAACATAAAAGTTCAAATAGATATAAAATTGACTATCCTTTTTAAACTGATATACAAATATTTAGAAAAAATGATTTTTTAAATCAAAATTATACATATGAAATATGCAACAATGAAACATTGCTATTCAACAAAAGAAAATTAGAGCAAAGACAATTTGCATAATGATGAAGATTTTTTTTAATCTTAAAATTCATTTCTAAAGACCGTTTTCTGAGTATTACATGTCATGGTCGGATCTCAATCAGAAAAGGATTTTATATTTTATCTAAAGGGTTAGACAACACAGGCCATTTTGTGCCCCTTTCTTTCCATTTTTTATTGTAGGAAAATATATGTAACAAAATTTTCTATCCATGTTTCAGTGTACAGGACAGTGGTATTACAATATATTGTTGTGCAACCGTCACTACAATCCATTACCAGAACTTTTTTCATCTTACAAAACTTAAACCCTCTGCCCCTTTAGAAATGGCATTATTCCTCCCTTCCATTCCCTGGAAACCACCATTCTACCTTCTGTCTCTATCATTTTGACTACTTTTAACTATCTCATCTAAGTGGTATCATACTTATATAAGTGGTATTTATTGTTCTGTGGCTGGCTTACTTCACTTAACATGATGTCCTCAAGGTTTATTCCTATTTTAGCATATGCCAGATTTTTCTTCCTTTTAAATGATGAACAATATTCCATTGTAAGTATATACCATATTTTGCTTACCTATTTGCATATCAATAGATACTTGGGTTTCATCAATGTTTTAGCAAATGTCAGTAAAACTGCTATAAGCATAGGTATACAAATATCTCTTTGAGACTCCTCTTTCAGTCCTTTTGAGAAAATCCCTAGAAGTAGAACTGGTGGATCATATGGTAATTGTGACATTTTATGAGGAATTGCCATACTGTTTTCCACAGTAATGTAACATTTCACAGTCCCACCAACTTTACGCAAAAGATTCACTTTCTCTACATCCTTGTCTACTCTGTTTTTTTTAATAGTAGGCATCCAATGGGTGTGAAGTGGGTATCACTATAGTTTTGTTTTGCATTTTCTTAATGATTACTGATGTTGAACATCCTTTTATGTGCTTATTGGCCTCAATTTATACCTATTTTATAGATAAGCATGGTGGCAATTGAAGATATTAAATGACTTGTTAAGTATCATTCCAAGCAGGAAATTAAAGCTAATAGAATGCCTCTTTTTAAAAAGAAAACTAGTTGTACTTATACATCTACCAAATGAAGAAAAGCATAATATTTTATTAATATGCAAATGTGATAGCATTTAGTCATTTGGTTTTTATTGTAAATATAAATTCCAATTGCTAGCTTTAAGAATATATGTTTTTGCCAATATCAACAAATGCCTTTGCATTACAAGATGATCACTGAAATTCTAGGGTACAAAAACAGTGAGTAAAATGAAAGGTACAGAAACGGGTGACTGACATGAAAGAACAAAAGAAACAAACGTTGACAAATGCACAAATATTTCTGATAAACCTGACATTACCCGATATAGGTATTTTTAACTGAAATTTTCATAAATTGTTAGATAATAGATCGATAGATCAATTGATCTATAGCTTCAGCGGTGAACAAGGAGAACAGGATATTTCCCTGACCCTTTCATGGGACTTGGAACAGAGGTGTCTAATTTACTGAACCTGCTGCTCTCAACTCCTCACGGGAGGAAGCACATGAGTGAACAAGGCGGGAACTGGAGTGCATAAGCTCTGGAACCAGCTGGCTGTTTTGGTGCCTACAGGATCAAACTCCACTCACTGGGACCTGCTGCATTCCATCCCTCATGGGAGGGAGCATGCAGGTGAGCAGGTGCAGGAGCCAGAGTGAGTGGTTTTGGGCTCTGGCAGGAGTGAACTCTATTCAGTTCCCAGAGTAGCATCCAGGTGAGGTGCCTGCAACTCCTGAAGACCCAGAGGGCATGTTACAGTGCTCATTTAGCTCTGCCATCCATGAACGGCTTAAGTGTTAACAGCTCAGTGGGCCCATGGCTGCCCTCCACCAGTGAGGGCATAGGGCCAATGTGACAGCATTTTGTATATACACTCATGGCTCCCAAGCTCCTGTCTTGTGTCCAGGAAAAATGAGGTCTCATGAACTAATTGCAGGAGGGGAAATAAGAGGGATTTTATTGATAATGAAAGTGGCTCTCAGTGTGAAGGGGGGCTGAAAAGAGGATGGGGTTTGGGGTAAGTTTTTTTCCCCTGAAGTCCAGGTCTCTCTGACTGGATTCTTTGAAGTTACATCATCAAGCTGTCCCTCTGAAGTTGAGCCACTTCTCTTCAACATCTGACCATAGTCCCCAGTGTCCAGCTGCTTCTCCTCTCTGCCGACTGAGTCTGGGGTCTTTATAGGCACAGGATGGGGTGGAGTGGGGCCATAGTTCGTTTAGGAAAAGGCAACATTTGAGCAAGAAAACAGGAATATAAGCTCTCACTTTGGGCCACAGTCTCAGACTTTTTGGCTTGAGCATGGGGCTTTGCCAGGGACTTGCCCCTGTCTACCTAGAATTTCTTTGCCTCCTGTCACTATCATTGCTACATTAGGTTTTAGGATTTTTAAAGATGATACCAGTTTTGCATTCTTTGTTGGTACATACCTAAAATGCTACTATATACTCAATTATTTTAAGCTAGTCACACTGACTTGCTTAATCTCCATGATTTATCCAAGCAGAACCAATATTTCTCATGAACTTCATCCGTAACTGGAAATAGACATGTAATGCAAGAATACAATGTAGATCTGAACCAGAAAAACATGGATTTAAAATGCTGACTTACTGCCTCTTAATATCTTACTGTGTAAACTTCAGTTTCCTTATTTATGAAACAGATTGTAATGTTTATTAAATTAAGAATTGATATTAATAACAAAATAACCTATTGTATAATCTGATATATAGTAGATGCTCAATATTTATAAGCAAATAAACACTCACATTTCCACTGCTATTCAGGGTTTTGATTTCCTTAGATCTTCTTAGTCTTTTGGTACTTGATATTTTTGATGCTACATTCTACAAAATAATGAGCTCCCCGAGGAACTATGAATTACTTATTTAAATTTCTTTCACAGAGTCCAATCCAGAAGATTATAGGTGGTTGGTCCTCAATGATTATTAACCTGGTTAAATTATATCTAATAGACTGAAGATCTGAGAGGGTGAAAATGAATATCTAACACTGACTAGACAACCACTAAACATTTTGGGAATACTTATAGGTTCTCGGCTATGGTTCTTCTGCATCACGAATTCTACTTTTCTTTGAGTTAATAATGTTATAGACTTAATAAGAAAGACTTGATTTTGAATATCAATAATCACCAACTTTAATTTTTTTCAAATTTGCTAAAATTTCAAAACTCTCCAAAATTCAATAGCCTACATAATAATAATTATAATATGTTAATATTTTTATTTCCATGAAACTTTATTTAAAGCACTTTGAAATGCTTATATGAGTCTTCAACATATAGATAGTAAGTGAAGCCCAAGATATAAAAACTCAGAACTGGAATTGCAACCCAAATTGTTTTATCTCTCTCCCCCTGTTGGAATGTGAATGTACCTGAACACTTGTTACTGAAACACTAGGGGTTCTATATAGGTCCCTTTACTCACAGCACAAAAAGCCCATTGCTGAGATAGTGAGTAGTGCCTGGAAGAAGGCTTTATTTGGGTGCCACTGTCAAGAAGATAGGAGATTGGTTTCAAATACATATTTTCAACCAATTGAAATTAAAGGTTTATATAGCAGAAATCTAATCATATACTAAAAAACAGGTATTAGGGAGAGAGAAGAAAAAGGAGTTGGTCAACAGAAAGCAGGTAGTTGGTTAGACATCCCATTGTCCAGATGCAATGATCTGGTTAGTCTGAGATCCCTGATATTCTCTGGGAGGCCTGAGGGATCATTTCCTGAGAAAAGAACTCAGATAAATACAAGTGTAACTTTTTCAAGTTTTGGAACTGGGAAGGTCAATTTGAATGTTTATTAAAAAGGAGACATAAGCATCCATTCTCTGGGACAATTGGGCCCATTTTAGAGATTTTGTCTCTAAGGTAAATTATCCATATGCCAAAACATAATTTAGATGTGCTATGACAAGGACAATTTGGAACACAAATTCTAAAATCAGAAATTGGTGTTCAGCCCCAATCCAGAGAAAATGTCTCACACTGAGCACACTCAAAAAGCTGCTGAGAAATCACCAAATTCATGTCAAATCAAGCAGTCAAGTAATAGCCAAGCATCGCATTAACCACTAGACTGATTTGCCACACTTCTCTAACTTTGGTTGGAAAAAAATACAATTAGCCCAGATTGATTTAGATAATTTATTACTCATAGCACAACATAAAGCAACAGCTTCTTGTTGTGTGGTTCCCCTTGCTCCTCAAGTCTCATTAACGGGTGATACAGAGATTATCTAAAGAGATGCTGCACTCAGTGATTCTGCTTCACAGCTGAGGAACACTCAGCTTTGGAAGGAACTGCTGACGCAACTTCTTTATGTTTACCTGAAAGAATACATTATTTATTACTCTGGGTTTTAAGCAAATCTCAGAAGAGGGGAACTTGACCATTCTGAAATATAAATACATTGTTCTGATCAAGATGGAGAAACTATGTCAATGAGTGACCTTCACTCAGATAAACATTCAGAAACCCTACAAATAATCTTCCCAAATCCACAACTAGAATTTTAGGCAAAGAAATTCCTAACGACTCCAGGTATATTAAAAGTTTTAAGATTTTCAATGACCCAGTGATATATACATGTCTCTGGTCTGTTTCAGTGATGAAAAGTGGGATTATTTTCAGCAGTTTTAGTATATGTTCAAACCACCTATAAACTTATCAGTATAATTTGGCACTGTAGACATCTTTCAGGAAGACAAAATCTAAAATTAGGCACTGTATAGGACAAATGGGTTAATGAAAAAGGTTCTGTGGTGTATTGGATACCCATTCCTTATGAGCTATGCCTCCTATTTGACTTATTTTTGTCTCTCGCAAGAATTATTTGAAGTCTGATTTATAACACCATCTAGTATATCAAACAATTAAAAAAATATGGGCTCAAAACAGGTTATACAAATTACTCAAGATTATATGGCAGACAAAGAGCAAAAACCCAGGTATTTTTTCTTTGAGGTCCTGTACTTATCCCAGGCTATTTTACCTGCCAAGCTTATATCTCATTAAGTTATTTAATTATTTCACTAAGCAGATTTACAAAAAACTCTATACTTCTGGGTAAAAAAGAAAGAGGAATTCAAAAGATTACAAACCTCCAGTAAAATGGCAAAGAGAGTATTATCTGAAGTTGAAATGAAAAAAATAAGCTAGAACTAAACTTTCTCTAGCTTCAGATCATTTATTTCAGTTTTAACAATGTTATCAGAAATAGCTTTGAATCTAATATTGCTTTTTAAAACACATACAACATATTTTAGTAGTGCAAAATCCAGTTCTTAAAATTTAAAAAGAGATTTTAAATATTTCAGCAAGTATATGGTAATTAACATACAACAGACCTGCACTGCTATACATGTTATAAGGTCTTCAAAGAAAATAAAACTACAGAATTAGTTTTAAGCACTTCGTTCAGCCTCTAAAAAATGATACACCAAGGCAACTTTTAGTGTTACTAATGATTTAAACAAATCACTTGAAAAATAAAATTCAAGTTGCAAAAAGGAATGAAAACCAAAGCTATAATTGAAAGTATTTTGTTATAATATTCTACAATAAAATAAAGCCAACCATGAGCTACAGAGATGGAGAATATTTAAATAGCATCAATCATGTTTAGTAATATCAAATTTAATCTAGGGAAGACTGACATGGAGTCACTGATTTTGTACAAAGAAACTAGCAACTGATAAATCGACTTAAATGCTTGTTAGATTAAGGCAGCAGGTATCTTAGTTTCATTATATATGTTTTTCTCTCTCTGATTTATAATTGAGCCACCAATAGGTAATGTTCATTTCTAACATTCTTAAATCATTTCCAGTGTACAGATTATCCTGAATTTACTTTCAGCTAAAACATATGATCATGAAGAAAGGAGCCACAAGTCTGCACACAATTTAAAAAAAAAAATAGGAAGATACAGTCAGGCAAATTGTGGGAAAGATGATATGTGATAGATTCAGAATGAATAATTTTCCTGTTGGCAGAAAGACACATATTAAGTATAGGCCTCCTGGGGACTAATGGAGAGACTAAATTACTTTCTCCATAATATTCTTTCCTAATAGAAAAAAGAAGAAGAAAGAAAAGAAAGGAAAATCAATGCACTTTTAAAGTCTGGAATGACAAAGGTTGAAAATGAGTAAAATAATTCAGAGTTAGCTCATTTGAGTTTAAAGAGACAGTAATAATAATAGTTCTAATTCTACTTGTTTCCTTGTAATGTGCCACTTTGCTAAGTGCTTTTTTTTTAGCTTAATTTTCACAAGGACTCTATGAAAGACATACTATTAATACCACTATTTTTGTAGACTGGTATTTTCTCTTTTTTTAAATTTAATTTTTTAATTGACAAATAATTATACATATTCATAGGGTACATAGTCATGTTTTGACACATATAATGTCTAGTAATCATAAGGATAAATTTTTGAGATGATAGATATGGGAAATGCCCATATCTATCATAAATTTATCATTACTTTTTGTTTGAAATATTCACCATCCTCCTTCTAGCTTTTTGAAATGGTATGACATAGTAACATATCATTTTTAGCTGTACCCATCCAACAGTAATATCTTCCTTTTTTAAGAAGAAAAACAAGACTTGGAGAACTCAACTTCTTCAAGGCTGTATAGCTAGTCACAAAAAAAGACAACAGAATCATGATTTAAAACCATACGTGTCTGAGTCTACAACCAGTAGTATAAACAGTATGCAATATTCCCTTCTTGAGGAATAAGTCTCGAGAGTAGTAATTGACCAAAAATATATTACATGGAAGTCAGTGTTTTTATCTGACTCTTTTTGGGTTCCATATGAATTTTAATACAGTTTTTTTCTAGATCTGTGAAGAATCTCAGTGGTAGTTTAATAGGAATAGCATTAATTCTATAAATTGCTTTGGGCAGTATGGACATTTTAACAATATTGATATTTCCTATACATGAGCATGGAGTGTTTTTCCAATTGTTTGTGTCATTGCTAATTTTTTTAAACAGTGATTGTAGTTCTCTTTGTAGATCTCTTTCACCTCTCTAGTTAGCTATATTCTTTTGTACGTTATTCTTTTTGTGATAATTGTGAATTGGAGTTTGTTCCTGATTTGGCTTTTGGTTTAACTGTTGTTGGTATATAGGAATGGTGGTAATTTTTGCACATTGATTTTGTATCCTGAAACTTTGCTGAAGTTGTTTATCAGCTTAAGAAGCTTTTGGGCTGCAACTGTGGGGTTTTCTAGATATATGATTATGTCATCTGCAAAGAGGGGCATTTTGGCTTCCTCTCTCTGTATTTGGCTGCCCCTTATTTCTTTCTCTTGGCTGGTTGCCCTGTCCAATACTATGTTGAATAGGAGTGGTGAGAGAGGACATTCTTGTTTTGTGTCAGTTTTCAAGGGGAATGCGTTTAGATTTTTCTCATTCAGTATGATGTTGGCTGTGGGTTTGTCATAGAAGGCTTTTATTATTTTGAGGTGTGTTCCTACAATATCCATTTTATTGAGAGTTTTTTTTTACATGAATGGATGTTGAATTTTTTTGAAAGCCTTTTCTGCATCTATTGAGATGATCGTGTGTTTTTGTCTTTAGTTCTGTTTAAGTGATGACTCATATTTGCTGATTTGCATATGTTGAACCAACCTTGCATCCCAGGGATAAAGCCTACTTGATTGTGGTGGATATGCTTTTTGATATGCTGCTGCATTCAGTTTGCAAGCATTTTGTTGAGGATTTTTGCCTTGATGTTCATCAAGAATATTGGCCTAAAGTTTTCTTTTTTATTGTATCTCTACCAGTTTTTGCTGTCAGGATGCAGGATGATGCTGTCCTTATAGAAGGAGTAAGAGAGAAGTACCTCCTTCTCAATGTTTTTGCTATTGTTTCTATAGAAATGGTATAGGCTCTTTTTTTTTTTTTTTTACATCTGGTAAAATTCAGGTGTTAATCCCTCTGGTCCTGGACTTTTTTTGGTTGGTAAAATATTTATTACTGCCTCAATTTCAGAGCTCATTATTGGATTGTTCAAGGATTCTATTTCTTCCTAGTTCAGTCTTGGGAGGGTATATGTGTTCAGGAATTTATCCATTTCTTCTAAATTTTCTAGTTTATATGTATACAGGTGTTCAGAATATTTTATGATGATTGTTTTTCTGTGGGGTCAGTAGTCATAGCCTCCTTGTCATTTCTGATTGCATTGATTTAAATCTCTCTTTTCTTTTTTATTAGTCTAGCTAGTGGTCTATGTATTCATTTTTGCAAAAACACAGCTGCTGGATTTGTTGATCTTCTGAATTTTTTGTATGTCTCCATCTCCTCCGTCTAAGCTCTAATTTTGGTTATTTCATGTCTTCTGCTAGTCTCAGCTTTGTTTGCTCTAAGTTCTCTAGTTTTTTAGTTATGATATTAAGTTGTTAAGATCTTTCTAACTTAATGATCTTGGTATTTAGTGCTATAAATTTCCCTCTTAGCACTGCCTTGGCTCTGCCCTAGAAATTGTGGTATGTTGTATATTCTCATTAGTTTCAAAGAACTTCTTGATTTCTGCCTTAATTTCATTATTTACTCAAAAGTCACTCAGGAGCAGGTTACTCAATTTTCATGTAACTGTATGGTTTTGAGTGAATTTCTTAGTCTTGATTTCTAATTTGATTGCACTGTGATCCAAGAGATTGTTATGATTTTAGTTATTTTGCATTTGCTGAGGAATGCTTTACTTCTGATAATGTGATTGATTTTAGTCCTATGTGCCATGCAGCACATATGAGAAGAATGTATATTCTGTTGTTTTTGGATGGAGAGTTTAGTAGATAGCTATCAGTCCAGTTGATCAGGTGATTAGTTCAGGTCCTGAATATCTTTGTTAATTTTCTGTCTCAATGATCTGTCTAATATTGTCAGTGGGGTGTTAAAGTCTACCCCTATTATTTTGTGGGAATCTAAGTCTCTTTGAAGGTCTGTAAGAACTTGCTTTATGAATCTGGTTGCTCCTGTCTTGTGCACATATTTTTAAGATAGTTAGATCTTGTTTAATCCAACCCCTTACCATTATGTAATGCCCTTCTCTCTCTTTCTGTTCTTTATTGGTTTAAATACATTTTGTCAGAAACTAGGATTAGAAGCCCTGCTTTTTTTCTGTTTTCCATTTGCTTGATATTTTTCTCCATTCCTTTATTTTGAGCCTATGTGTGTCATTCTACGTGAGACAGATCTCTTGAAGACAGCATACCAATAAGTTTTGGTTCTTTATTCAACTTGCCATTCTGTGTCTTTTAATTGGAGCATTTAGTCCATTTACATTGTAGGTTAGTATTAGTATATGTAGTTTGATTCTGTCATCCTGATGTTAGCTGGTTATTTTTCAGACTTATTTATGTTGTTGCTGTATAGTGTTACTGGTGTGTGTATTTCAGTGTATTTTTATAGAGACTGGTAACAGTCTTTCCTTTCCATATTTAGTGCTTCCTCATTAGCTCTTGTAAGGCTTGTCTGGTGGTATCAAATTCCTCAGCATTTGCTTGTCCAAAAAGGATCTTATTTCTCCTTCACAAAAAAGCTGAGTTTTGTATGATTCTGGATTGGAATTTCTTTCTTTAAAAGTGTTAAATAATTGGTACCAAATTTCTTATGTCTTGTAGAGTTTCAGCTGAAAGGTCTGTTGTGTAGTTTATTAGGCTTCACTTTGTAGGTGACCTGACTTTCTCTCTAGCTTCCTTTAACATTTTTTCTTTCATTTGGATCTTGAAGATTATGATGATTATGTATCTTTAGGATGATCTTGTGAAGTATCTTAGTGGAGTTCTCTGCATTTTCTGAATTTAGACATGTGCTTCTCTAGCTAAGTTGAGGGGTTCTTGTGGATAATGTCTTGAAATATGTTCTTCAAGTTGTTTCCATTCTTCCCATCTCTTTCAGGGACACCAATCAGTCATAGATTCAGTCTTTTTACATAATCCCATATTTCCTGGAAGTGTCGTTCATTCTTTTTTCTTATTTTTTTTGTCTATTCTTGTCTGATTGTCTTACTTGAGAGAGCCAGTCTTCAATCTCTGAAAAGCCTTCCTCACTTGGTCTATTCTGTTATTAATACTTGTGATTCCATTATAAAATTATTATAGTATATTTTTTAGCCATATCAGGTTAGTTATATTTTTTTATCCTGGTTATTTTTTCTGTCAGCTCCTGCATTGTTTTACCATGATTTTAACTTTCTTATGTTGGGTTTCAATGTACTCCTGTAGCTCAATAGTCTTCATTCCTATCCATATTCTGAATTATATTTCTGTCATTTCAGCCATCTCAGCCCACTTCTGAACCTGTGCTGGAGAGGTGGTACAGTTGTTTGTAGTAAAGAAGGCACTCTGGCTTTTTGAATTATCAGGGATCTTATTCCACTGATTCTTTTTTAACTGTATGAGCCATCTACCTTCAATATTTGAAGTTGCTGACTTTTCAATATTTTTTTTCTTTTATCCTATTTGATGACCTTGAGGGTTTTATTGTGGCATAAAGTGGATTCAGCCAACTGGCTTCACTTCTGGGACAATTTAAGGGGCTAATACTCAGCTCCCAACTGTAACTCCAGGGGACTTGTATTGGGCCCTGACTTTGTTCTCTGCCTCCTTAAGGTTTGGAATCCACTGTACGGGGGTGAGGGAAAAGGTGCACAGCTGAAACAGACTGTTAGTGGACACAGGGATGCCTGCCCCACTGTGGGTGTTCACTACAGTGGCAGAAGCAATGCAGCTTTGGTGGAGCACGGGGCTCTGCTGGAGACTGTGTGTGTGGTTGCACTGGAGATGGTGTTGGCTTGGGGGCAGGGTGCTGGCCTACACAGGTCTGGGTTCCTTCTCTGTTCCCCACAGCAGGAATAATCACTCAGGGCATGGGTGATCACTTGATGCTTCTCTTCTTAGATGAAAGACCAACAATTTTGTGAGTTATGCATGTGAGGCTTATTATTTTCACCATTTACATATAGGAAAAATGATAAACAAAGAAGTGTTGAGGAGTTCCCTGGCCAACATATTAAATGACATCATCTGGAAAATGTTAGACTTATATAATACTATTTTTTGTCCTTGTGGGATTTTTTTAAACTCCTTACAATTCAAATACATATTATCGATCAAAACTAGATATATAGTATATAATTTTTATAATGTTTTGACCAGATGATTCTTCCTTATAAAACCACAATTAACTTCACTTAACTCTTAGATGATTATCACAGCAGATGTCATAGGACCAGCACTTTCTAGGCAACCACAGCTTCTGATGTTGCCTTTACTTTATTTTCATTACACTATATCAATTCTCTTAATCAATGACTTGTTAAAAAATAAAAGTTAAAGGCCAGGCATAGTGGATCACGCCTATAATCCCAGCACTTTGGGAGGCCAAGGTGGGTGGATCACGAGGTCAAGAGATCAAGACCATCCTGGCCAACATGGTGAAACCCTGCCTCTACTAAAAATACAAAACTTAGCTGGGCGTTTGGCATGCTCCTGTAGTCCCAGCTAGTCGGGAGGCTGAGGCAGAAGAATCACTTGAACCTGGGAGTCAGACATTGCAGTGAGCCGAGACTGCGCCACTGTGCTCCAGCTTGGTGACAGAGCAAGACTTGGTTTCAAATAAATCAATAAATAAAAATAAAATAAAATACTAAACGTTAAAACAATGACTGAGACTTCTGGCTTTAGCTTTAATAGGTACAGAGCTTGGAAGTCATCAGACTTGTCCATCTAACAAGAAAGAAAAATCAGAGTAGACTAAAATTTGAGTTTTTCTTGGTTCCATTTGAAAATAGGTGTCATAGAGTAAATCCATCACATCAAAATCAGGTGAGACTCCTAGCTAATATTAGTTTATCTGGAGCAGAAGTTACTGGGCCCATAAACTGGTAGAAAGACTTGAATGGTAATCTTTATTAGTCTCTGCTGTCTGAGTATGAACTGGCCTAAAAGAGTCCTAGTGTGCATGTGCATGCTATTCATGAAATTTTCTTCCTTGAAACCCACTAATTACTCAGGGTGCATATATATATATATATAATAAAAAACTCTCTATGGGGATCTGACAAAAACAATAATTGCAATACAATGCACCCAGAGTCTTCTCCATAGTAAATCCCCACACTTCAAGTGCAAAGACTTTACTAGAGTCCTATTTCACCTGGAGAAGGGTATGCCTAAGGTGGGAGGAAAAGAGTCTGTAAAACTTAATTAACATGTATAAAGTTCACACCCCTGAGATACACTGTAGAGAAGAACACTGTAGAAAAATAGAGTGTCTTTGATGTTCTCATCAATAGAGCAGACATGACCAATAAAAGGAATCAGTGAGCTTTAAAAAATGTGAATAGAAACTTTCTAAACTTAAATACAAACAGAAAAACAGAATGAAAAAGAAAACAAACCAAAAGTTTAAAACTATGTAACAGAATATCTAGGAATTGAGGGAACAACTTCAAAAATTTAACATATATGTCGTAACATATAAAAAGCAAACGAGAAAACATAAGAAACATTTGATAATAAGAATTTTTCAAAATTAATATCAGCCATCAAAGCACAAATCCCAAAGCTCAGAGGAACACCAAGCAAGATAAATACAAAGCTGGGCACAGTGACTTATGCCTGTAATCCTATCACTTTGAGAGGCTGAGTTGGGAGGACCACTTGAGCCCAGGAGTTTAAGATCAGCCTGGACAATATAGTAGGACCTCATTTCTACAAAAATACTAAAATGCTAGATGTGGTGGCACATGCCTGAAGTCCCACCTACTAGTAGGGGAGACTCAGACAGGAGGATCACTTGAATTTTGGGGGTTTGAGGTTATAGTGAGCCATGATCATACCACTGCATTTCAGCCTAGGTGACAGTGACACCCTGTTTCAAACCAACAAACAAAACAAACAATAAAAATAAAATATCTACACCTAGGCATATCATATGCAAACTTTCAAAACATAAAGACAATCTTGAAAATCTTACTTGAAAAGGAGGAACAAGGATAAAAATGAAAACAGACTTCTCACCAAAAATCATGCAGCCAATAAGAGAGTGAAGTAAAATAAAGCATTAAAAGAAAACCCATCAACCTGGAATTCTACATCAAGCAAAAGGATCCTTCAAAAGTGAAGGAGAAATGAATATTCCCCCAAACAAAAATAAAATACATTAATTATCAGAAGATGTATTCTGCAAAAAATATTTAAAATAATAATCTCAAATAGAAGGAAAATAATAAATCATAAACTTCAATCTACATAAAGGGAAGAACACCAGAGAAGGAATTAAAAAATAATAAAATAATATAATTTTATTTTTCTTATTCTTAAAACAATAGATAACTCCTCAAAATAATGACAATAATAAATATTGGGTAATTTTAGCATATAGATAAGTAAAATTCATGACAATTTTTTTTTTGAGACAGAGTCTTCCTCTTGTCACCCAGGCAGGGGTGCAATGGCATGATCTCGGCTCACTGCAACCTCCGATTCCCAGGTTCAAGCGATTCTCCTTCCTCAGCCTCCTGAGTAGCTGGGATTAAAGCACATGCTACCACACCGGACTAATTTTTGTAGTTTTAGTAGAGATGGGGTTTCACCATGTTGGCCAGACTGTCCTCGAACTCCTGACCTCAGGTGATCCACCTGCCTCAGCCTCCCAAAATGCTGAGATTACAGGCGTAAGCCACCACTCCCGTCTCAACAAAATATTATAAAAGATGAGAGATATGAATTAGGAATACCATGCTGTAAGATAGCTATACTACAGATGAAGTGATATGATGTTATTTAAAAATGAACTCAGATTAGTTGTAAATGCATACTGCAAATTCCAGGGCAACTAAAACAATTTTTGAAATGAAATAAAATTGATATGCTGAAAGGGAAAAGAAAATGGTATGATCTAAAGTGTTCAATTAACAACAAAGAAGGCAGAAGAAAGAAAAGGAGAAAAATAAGATAAACAGGTGCAGCAAACAGAAAGTGGTTACAGACATGGTAATTACATTCAAGTATATTGAAGCTATTTTAATGTGAATAAATGAATTAAAAGATTAAAACTGCCAAAGTGGATTAAAAAGTTATCAGTCAAATACACGGTGCCTACAAGAAACTCACGTTAAATATAAAGATGCAGATATGTTAAATATGGCCAGGCATGGTGGCTCACACCGATAATCCCAGTACTTTAGGACCGAGGTGGGTGGATCATTTGAATCCAAGAGTTCAGGACTATCCTGGGCAGCATTGTGAGATCCTCTTTCTACTAAAAATTAAAATAAAATAAAATACAAGTTAAACATGAATGGATAAAGATTGAACATGTTACATTAATGAAAAGAAAGCTAGAGTAGCTATATTAATTCCAGAAAAAGCATACTTCCAAACAAGGACAAACAGTGGCATTGTGTACTCCTAAATGGGTCAGTTCTCCTCGAAGAGATAGCAGTTCTTAATATGCATGCATATAACAACAAAGTGTAAAAAAATGTGAAACTAAAACTGATAGAACTGTGAGGAGAATTAGAGAAATTCACTCTTACAGCTGGAGACCTCCACACCTCTTTCTTGATCATTGATATATCAGTCAGGGAGGACATCAGGAAAAATATAATTGACCTGAACATCACTACTAATCAGCTGGATCTAAGGGACATATACAGATTACTCCTTCCAACAGCAGCATAAAGCACATTCTTCTCAAGATCACCCTAGATCATTTACCAGGATAGACTATATTCTGAGTCACAAAGCATTTCTGAAGACATTTTTTTCATTTTATTTTTCCATAAGTTATTGGGGTACAGGTGGTATTTGGTTACATGAGTAAATTCTTCAGTGGTAATTTGTGAAATTTTAGTATACCCAATCACCTGAGCAGTATACACTGTACCATATTTGCAGTCTTTTATCCCTCACCCACCTCCCGTTCTTCCCCCAAAGTCTCCAAAGTCCATTGTATCATTCTTATGCTTTTGCATCCTCATAGCTTAGCTCCCACATATCAGTTAGAAAAGATGATGTTTGGTTTTCCACTCCTGAGTTACATCACTTAGAATAATAGTCTTCAGTTTCAGCCAGGTCACTGAAAATGCTGTTCATTCATTCCTTTTTATGGCTGTGTAATATTTGATTGTTTATGTATATATCTATATATACACACACACACACACACACACATGTGTAGTAGTCCATTGTGTGTGTATATATATGTATATATACATGTGTAGTATTCCATTGTGTGTGTGTATATATATATATATATATATATATATACACACACACACGTGTGTGTGTGTGTATACCAGTTTCTTCATCTACTCTATTCATTGATTATTGATGGGCATTTGGGCTGGTTCCATATTTTTGCAATTGCAAATTGTGTTGCTATAAACATGAATGTGCAAATATCTTTTTTGAATAATGATCTCTTTTCCTCTGGGTAGATACCAAGTAGTGGGATTGCTGGATTAAATGGTAGTTTTACTTTTAGTTCTTTAAGAAATCACACTGTTTTCCACAGTGTCTATACTAGTTTACATTCCCACCAGCAGTATAGAAGTGTTCCCTGTTCACCACATCCATGGCAACATATACTGTTTTTGATTTTTTTATTTTGGCCATTCTTGCAGGAGTGAGGTGGTTTCACATTGTGGTTTTGATTTGCAATTCCCTCATCATTAGTGATGTTGAGGGTTTTTTTCATATGTTTGTTGGCCATTTGTAAACTTTCTTTTGAGAATTGTCTATTCATATCCCTAGCTCACTTTTTGATTGGATTGATTGTTTTTGTCTTGCTGATTTGAGTTCATTGTAGAGTCTGGATATTAGTCCTTTGTCACATGTATAGATTGTGAAGATTTTCTTCTACTCTGTGCATTGTCTGTTTACTCTGCTGACTATTCATTTTGCTATGCAAAAGCTCTTTAGTTCAATTAGATCCCAGCTATTTAACTTTGTTTTTATTGCATTTGTTTTTGTGTTCTTGGTCATGAAATCTTTGCCTAAGTCAATCTCTAGAAGGATTTTTCCAGTGTTATCTTCTAGAATTTTTATAGTTTGAGGTCTTTGGTTTAGGTCCTTCATCCATCTTGAGTTGATTTTTGTATAAGTTGGCTGTGAGTATATGGGTTTATTTGTGAGTTTTCTGTTCTGTTCCATTGGTATATGTGCCTATTTTAATACCCGTATCATGCTGCTTGGTGTCAATGACCTTATAGTATAGTTTGAAATCAGGTAATGTGATGCCTCCAGATTTGTTCTTTTTGCTTAGTCTTGCTTTGTGTATGTGGGCTCTTTTTTGGTTCCATATGAATTTTAGAATTTTTTTTTTCTAATTCTATGAATAATGATGGTGTTATTTTTATTGGGATTACAGTGAATTTGTAGATTTCTTTTGGAAGTATGGTCATTTCCACAATATTGAATCTACCTATCCATGAGCATGGAAGGTACTTCCATTTGTTTGTGTTGTCTGTGATTTCTTTCAGCAGTGTTGTATAGTTTTACTTGTAGAGATCTTGGGACTTTTTTGTTAGGTATATTCCTAAGTATTTTATTTTATTTGCAGCTATTGTAAAAGGGGTTGAGTTCTTGATTTGATTCTCAGCTCGGTCACTGTTGGTATACAGAAGAGCTACTGATTTGTTTACAATTATCTTGTACCTGGAAGCTTTGCTGAATCCTTTTATAAGTTCTAAGAGCTTTCTACAGGAGTCCTTCAGGTTTTCAAGTTAAACAGTCATATCATCAGCAATCAGTGAGTTTGACTTCCTCTTCACCAATTTGGATACCCTTCATTTTTTTTCTTGTCTGACTGATCTGACTGTGACTTCCAGTACTATGCTGAAGAAGAGTGGTGAGAGTGGGCATCCTTGTCTTGCTCCAGTTCTCAGAGGGAATGCTTTCAACTTTTCCCCATTCAGTATTATATTGGCTGTGGATTTGTCATAGATCGCTTTAATTATATTAAGGTATGCGCCTTGTATGCCGATTTTGCTGAGAGTTTTAATCATAAAGGATGCTAGATTTTGTCCAATGCTCAGAACCAGATAGATTCACAGCAGCAGAATTCTACCAGAAATTCAAAGGAGAAATTTGTACCAATTTTTTCTGACACTATTCCACAAGATAGAGAAAGAAGGAACCTTCCCTAATTCATTTTACAAAACCAGCATCATGCTAATACCAACACCAGGAAAGGACATAACCAAGAAAAAAGAAAGAAAGAAAACTACAGACCAATACCCTTGATGCACATAGATGCTAAAATCCTTAACAAAATACTAGCTAACCAAATATAACATCAAAAACACAGTCCACCATGATCAAGTGGGTTTCATACCAGGGATCTAGGGATAGTTTAACATATGCAAGTTAACAAATGTGATACACCACATATGCAGAATTAAAGCACACCTGAAGACAATTAAATGAATACAATTTATACCACGTATTTCTCATGCCACAAGGGAATTAAACTAGAAGTTAATAATAGAAAAATTGTTAAAGCATCTCTAAATATATAAAGATTAAGCAATACCACTGTAAATACAGCAAAGATCAAAAAGTTCAAGATAAATTTTTAAATAATATTTTGACCTGAAGAAACTGAAAACAAATTTATTAAATTTTAGGATGTAGGAAGTATAGTGCTGAGGGAAATTTATATCGTTAAATAAACATTTAAAAATAGAGATCTAAAATCAATAATGTAGATTCTACTGCAGGAAAGTAGAGAAAAAAGTATAATTTAAGCCTTAAATACTAAAAATAATAGAACAATGAAATTGAAAATAGGAAAATGAAAGAAAAAAAAATAGTGCAATCAAAAGCTATTGTTTTAAACATCAAGAAAATTGATAAATACCCAAACTAACCAAATAAAAGGGACAAGACACATTATTAATATTCAAAGTGATAGAGTAGCTGTAATTACTGATCCTATGAACATTAAAAAAATTAAAAAATATTTTTAACAATTCTACATCCATAAATTTAATGATTTGCATAAAATGAACATTTCTTGTATTATGAGTTGAGCTGTGTCCCCCCAAAAGGTATGTCAGTGTCCTAACCCCTAGGACCTTTGAATGTGACACTATTTTGAAGTAGGTTTTTATTAAAATGAGGTTATAGAGGTGGGTTCCAATCCATTATGAATGCTTTCCTTAAAGAAAAAGAGAAGAGACAACAAACAGGAGAAGAGAAATAATGGTCATGTGAAGACAGAGGAAGAAATTGAAGTTATGCTGTCACTAGTAAGAAATGTCTTGGGATAGCTGAAGTTGGAAAAATAAAGGAAGGATGTATTAGTCTGTTCTCACATTGCTAGGAAGAACTATCTGAGACTGAGTAATTATAAAGAAGATAAGTTTAATTTACTCAGCATTTTGCATAGCTGGGGAGGCCTCAGGAAACTTACAATCATAGCAGAAGGCCCCCTTCACAAGGCAGGAGGAGAGAATGAGTGCAAGCGTCAAATTGTGAAAATATATGATAGAATCTTAAATAAAAGAAACAAGTCTGAAAAAGTTACGTACACTAAGAGTCTCACTATTAGAATTCTGGACAAGGTGGAACTATAGACATGTTTTTAAAAAAAATCAGTAGTTTCCAGAGGTTCAGTGGCTGATGGTGGGGAGATAACAGGGATGAATATGTGAAGCACAGGGGATTTGTAGGTTAGTGAAAGTATTCAGTATAACACTGAAATGATGGATACACGACTTTATGCAATTGTCAAAACCAGCAGAATGGTACCATAATGTGGACTAGCAACAGTAATAGTAACTTATCAATATTGGTTTATCAATGGTAAAATATGCTACATTAATAGCTTAATAATGGGGAAAACTGTGTAGGGGCAGGGAGCACATACTTTCTGCTCGATATTTTAACCTAGAAAGTTTACAAAACTAATTTTTTTGATTAAAAAAGAAAAATTTCTCTCTGCAGTAGACAACATTAAGAGAATGAAATATAAGCTGGAATAAAATATTAGCAAAGCACAAATCTGATAGAGAAATTGTATTCTAGGCATACAAATAACTAGAAAATAACCCCATTAAACGTGAGCAAAAGATCTGAGCAGATATCTTACCAAAATATTACATATAAAATATATATAATATATAACAATTATATATATTATATACGTGTATGTGTATATGCATACAGGTGGCAAGTAGGCATACCAAAGGATGCTCAGTATTGTTTATCATTAGGGAAATGCAAACTAAAATGACAATGACATATCACTGCATACTTATTAAAATGCCTAAAACTGAAAAATCTAGCAATATTGAATGCTGGTGAATATAAGGAAAAACATAAACTCTCATGCATTGCTGGTAAGAATGCTTTAATGATATAATCCTTTTGGAAGACAATTGGGCAGTTTCTTACAAAGCTAAACGTTGCAAACCATATGATCTAGAAATCATTCTTCTAGTTATTTAGCCAACTGATTTAGAAACTTTTATCTACACATAATGTGCATGTGAATGTTTATGTCAGCTTTGTTCATTATTGGCAAAAACTGGAAACAACCAATATGTCCTTCTATAGGAAATGGCTACACAAACTGTGGTACATCTATGCATGGAGGACATTATGTTAAGTGAAATAAGCCAGGAACAGAAAGTTAAACACCGCATGTTCTCACTCATATGCAGAAGCTAAAAAAAAGTTGATCTCATAGATACAGAAAGTAGAACAGAGGATACTAGAGGCAGGGAAGAGTAAGGGAAAGAGGAGGAAATAGGGAGAGATTTGTTTAAAGATGCAAACTTAGAGCTACACAGAATAAGTTCTAGTATTCTATGTCATTGTAGGATAACTAGAGCTGGCAAAAATATATTGCATAGTTTCAAACAGAGACGACATTAAATGTTTCCAACAAAAAGAAATGTGTTCAAGGTGATGGATATGCTAATTGTTTCAGTTTTGGTTATAATCTAAAGCTGAAACAATTTGAGAAAAAATATATAAGTAGCTTTGGATTATAACCCAAAGTGTAAAATAAATATCTTTCCATATTGATGTCAATACATTATTTGAATATATTAATAAATTGGTGAGATGACTCAAATCCCCTGTGCAAGGAAATTCCAAATAGTTTTTTTTTTAATATAGATCCTTTACCTTCTAAGAAAAGGGGTGAAATAACTCACTATGTTAAGTGTGGGATATGTATAATGACTTCCTTACAAAGACTTCACTATTCAAAGAATTAAGAGAGTTGCTGCAGAAGGAGAATAACATTATAGTGAGTAAACCTGATAAATGCATTCTCAAAGCATCAGGCCAACATCAACAGTAAAATATCATGTTGACAATATGTACCCTTGGTAAGATGGGATAAAAATTAAACTTTAATCTTATAGTCATAAAAGCAAAGACCCATTATACTCATGAGAAAAACATAGACAAATTACAAAAGGACATCCTACAAAATGCCCCAGCAGTCATCCTCAGAACCCATCAAGGTTAACAAAAACAAGAAAAGTCTGAGAAACCATCACAATTAAGAATCATCTAAGGAGACATAACTTCTAAATGTAGTGAGGGATCCTAGAACAGAAGAAGAGCAATAGGTAAAAAAAAAAATTGATATAGAACATATGGGAATTATTGATGCTATCTTATAAATTTTTCTGTAAGTCAGAAATTTTCTTAAAAAGTATTTTATTTTTTAAAGATGGGCAAATCTCATATTTATTTCTGTTTCCCAGAAACTCCAAAGCCCTTTCATCCAAAATAGGAAGGGTAAGAACTATGATATACCATGTGAAAATTTCCTCAAGGCCACTGCTAAATGGGCTAGGAGCCACATGGTATTAATTCATTTTTTGGGAATTTAGAGTCAAGACTGATACAGTATTCATAACAGTCTGAAGCAGACAAATCCAAATATACGGAACTGAAAAGCAGAGGAGAAATCTTTCTACAGAATGAGAAGAGAATGAGACAGTAATGGTGTTTTTTGTTTCTCTTTCTGGTCACATGCTGTGAATCAGTTGCATTCTTGCCTTTAAGCTCTACAAGTCGCCCCTCTAGGCTCACAGATTTTTTCTCCAGGTATTAATTATGCATTGAAGTTCATGTCTGTAAACTGAAGTGACAAAAATACCTTCCCTCAAGGATCGTATATTCTAGTGTCCTACACTCTCCTTATCACTCCAGCCATACTGACCACGACATCCTTATTCTGTTTCTTTAATATAAAAATTCCCCTTCATCTCCAGATCTTGATAGACACTTCTAACCCTATAATTGGAATACTTTAATAAATCTAGCAGTCTTCCAAAACGCCGTTTGTCCCAAAGACACAGACTCTGACTCAAATATTTATTTAAATCAACACCCATGAAAGGGTAGAGAAGGAATCAGGAGTGGGTAGGAGAAACTAAGTCGCAATGCCATCCAACAAAGGCCTCAGCAGACTCCATGGGGAAAGTCTGGAGCTAGAATGGCCCTTCAGGTGCATCCTGTGTTTGAGTGGACAGCTGTGTCTTTATACTTCATTCAATGTACTTTCCCCACAAAAAGATATAAACTTGAATGGAATAGTCTTCTTCTGTAGCAGTCATCTCCAGGAAGGGCTGAGGACTGAGATGACACTTCTGACATCACTTGCAGCAGATTCAACAATATTTCCTTCATTCTTAAGGGGAATTTGGGCAGAGAATCAAGGCATTCACCACACCTCAATTTCATCTGGATATCTCAGCATTCCTGAACCAAAATACACACCACCCCATGCTAGGTTGGATTTATCTCATGTATGCTAAATTCACACTATATTCCCCAAACTTAAAGCAAAATGAATGTAGTTAATTCATTCTTCCTCACTAATTTGCAGGCTCAGCAAGGCAAGAGCTCTGTTTGATTTACTGCCTGAAGCCTAGAATTAGAAAATGGCCTGCCATGGTGTAGGGGATGAATATACAGAGACTTACTTCATGTTGAATGATTTTGTTTACACAATTGACCATTTCTCTCACATGAGAATTGGCAGAAGATAAAAGTCAACTATCAAGCCTTCTGTCTCTAAATTAAATTGAAACAGTTGTATATCTATTAAAAAATTGATGTCACCCTGGTTTCATCATACATTAATAAACACTTTATCATTATTCAAGAACCTTGTATCTAAAATTCAAAATAGCCTTAAAGTAACAGTGACATTAGAAAACAAATGTTCACAAAAAGCCACAAAAATTCATCCTATATATAAATAGATGTTACTCATATTGTCTTGTCTTTTGAAATTTATATAAATTGTCTCAAACTATCTCAATTCTGATGAAAAGTGAAAAATTACTTGGCAAGACTTTCAAAATATCAGGGAACCTGAATTCTCATTTCACTTCACTGCCTAAACTTCCTACTGAACCTGAAATCTCAGTCACTTAAGAATCTCTCATCTCAGGCTGGGCACAGTGGCTCAAGCCTGTAATCCCAGCACTTTGGGAGACCAAAGGCAGGTGGATCATGAGATCAAGAGATTGAGACCATGTTGGCCAACATGGTGAAATCCCGTCTCTACTAAAAATACAAAAATTAGCCAGGCATGGTGGCACGTGCCTGTAGTCTCAGCTCCTTGGAAGTCTGAGGCAAGAGAAGCATTTGAACTCAGGAGGCGGAGGTTGCAGTGAGCTGAGATCACACCAGGGCACTCCAGCCTGGCGACTGAGTAAGACTCGTCTCTCTAGGATTCCAGGTGTGAGCCACCACAGCTGGCTGATCGGTTATTTTCTGTCCCTTCTCTGTACGAAGAAGTGAAACGCATCTCCCCTTAAGGTATCCCAGAAAACATTTGTGAGTATCTAATTTTACCAAGACTTGGTACCACAGGAATTATACTATATAACTTTAACAAGAAAACAGGAAAAGCAGTACTGAATACATTTATTCAGGTCTTAAGCGGCAAGGCAGAAGTATGTTGACAGCTGCCATTTATTCATCATCCTGCCTAACTGTTCTACTTCAAGGACAGAAAAAGATAATTCATTCTCTCTTTCTCCCCCCACTGTCACACACCCTCTCTCCTTATTTATTTTTTAATCTAAACTGACACTGCAAAATGTTTGATAATTTTTTAACATGAAAAATAGTTTTTCATAACTTCACATTTTTTCTTCATGATGCAATATTTTTTTTCTCTCCATAAATTAACAACCAGATTTCTGGTTTCCAGTTCAAATGTAAGAAGCTTGAAAGTTAGCTGTGTCCAAGCATCCTAACAAAACTGAAAGACTGAAAAATTAACAATTCTTCTACAATTTATAAGAGAAGTGAGGACATAGAAAAAAAAACCACTCTCCTCAAAATTAGCCAGAAGAATGGGTGAATACAGGGAGTCTTAGCTAAAATAGGGCAGAGACTTACAAGTGCAGGAACCAGTGCCAGGGTAGGAAAACCTGAGCTATAATTGATGAATTGCTGGAGTATCAGTGTCAACGATGATGAGAGTAAAATACTCCAGAAGAAATAAATTCATGGTGATGGGTACAATTTAATGAGTTTTATCTCAAGCAGCTCTACCAGATTTTCACAGTAAATACTGGAGAAAACTGTCCTCATGCTTCTGACAAGGGGAGAGGAAAAGGAATCATTTTAAAATATACCAGAGTACTCTGTTGTTATTAGCAGGTCTGCATTCAGGAGAAACTAGTTAAACAAGCCTAACTGCTGGAGTACTAACCTATCTGACCTGGAGGAAGAAAAATACCCAAACCCAGTCCACTCTAGCTCCTTTTTCCTACCTATTAGGGAAGAAAAAAATTGAGAAACACATGAGAAGTTCACAGTCCAAAAGGTTAAGCTTACTAAAAAACTGAGACACAATCATAAGACTACAAAATACTTCTCCCACCACATTTTATCACCTAAACCTAAAGATTCTACCAAAAAAACCTGTTATATACAGTAGACAAATTCAGTAAAATTTCATGATACAAAATCAACATACAAAAATTATTTGCATAATTATATGCCAATAGTGACCAATCTGCATAAGAAATCAAGAAAGTAATTCTGTTTGCAATCACTACCAAAAATAAAAAAGAATAAACTTAGCCAAAGAAGTGAAAGATCTCTATACTGAAAACTATATCTAATATCTATTACCTATAAGGAGCTTAAACAAGTTTACAAGAAAAACAACCCCATTAAAAAGTGGGCAAAGGACATAAACAGATACTTTTCAAAGGAAGACATACATGTGACCAAGAATCATATGCTAAAAAGCTCAACATTATTGAGTATTAGAGAAATGCAAATCAAAACTACAATGAGATACCATCTCACACCAGTCAGAATGGCTATTATTAAAAAGTTAATAAATAACAGATGCTGGTGTGGTTGTGGAGACAAAGAAACACATATACACTGTTGGTAGAAGTGTAAATCAGCCCAACCATAGCAGAAGACAGACAGAAATACCATTCAACCTAGCAATTCCATTACTGGGTATATACCTAAAGGAATATAAATCATTCCATTATAAAGACAGAATGTGTATGTTAATTGCAGCACTAGTCACAATAGCAAAGACATGGAATCAACCTAAATGCCCATTAATGATAGACCAGATAGAGAAAATATGGGACATTTACAGCATAGAATACAATGCAACCATGCAAAAGAATCCCATCATGTTCCTTCTAGGTACATGGCTGGAGGTACAAGAAAACATTGGGCAAACACTTTAGAACATTGGTCTAAGCAAATATTTCTTGAATAAGACCTTAAAAGCACAGCCAACAAGAGCAACAATTGACAAATGGAACTACAGGAAACTAAAAAGCTTCTGGACAGCAAAGAAAACAATCAACAAAGTGAAGAGACAACTTACAGAATGAAAGAAAATATTTGCAAACTACCCATCTATCGAGGGATTGATTAAAATATATAAGGAGCACAACTCACGTAAAAAAAAAATAGTCTTATTTTAAAATGGGCAAAATGTCTGATAAGACATTTCACAAAAATAGACATACAAATGGCCAACAGGTATATGAAAAAATGCTCAGCATCAGGGAAATGCAAGTTAAAAGTGCAGTGGAACATAATCTCACTCTAGTCAAAATGACTATTATCAAAAAGCAGAAAATAATAGATGCTAGTGAACAGTCAGAGAAATAAGAACACTCGTACACTTTTTGGGGGAATGTAAATTAGTGCCATCACTATGGAAAACAGTATGGAACTTCTTCAAAAAGCTAGAACTGGATCTAGTATATGATCCAGCAATCTAACTGCTGCATAAAAAAAAATCCATATATGAAAGCAATATCTGCACTCCCACATTTACGGCTGCAGCGTTCACAATAACCAACATACAGAATCATTCTAAGTGTCCACCAAATGATGAATAGATAAAGAAGACATGATAAATATACATAATGGAATAGTATTCAGCCTTTAAAAAGAGAATGAAATCTTGTTATTTGCAGCAACATGGATGGAACTGAAGGACATTTTGTTAAGTGAAATAAGCCAGGCACAGAAAGACAAATCAGAGCTAAAGAAATTGATCTCATGAAGGCAAAAAATAGGAAGGTAGTTACCAGAGGCTGAGAAGAGAAGTGTTTGTTGGAGAGAGTGATTAAGAAAGGTTGACTAATGGCTACAAACATGCAGTTAAATAAAAAATAAGTTCTAGTGCTTGATAGCATAGTAAGATCACTATAGCTTACAATACTAATTTATTATATATTTTAAAACAGCACAAAGAGAAGATTTGAAATATTTCCAACAAAAATGAATATTTGAAGTGATGAGCATCCCAATTAGCCAAATATTATTATTATGCATAAATGCTTGCATCAAAATATCACATGTACCACATAAATATAAATAGCTATTATCTATCCATGAAAATAAAAGAAAAAGTTCTACAACATAACCAAGTGGGATTTATCTCAAATATCCAAGCTTTATTCAAATTTAAATAGTGATTAATCTACCACATCAACAAGCTAAAAATAAAAATTATATGATCATATCAGTAAGTGTAAAAAAGGCATTTGACAAAACCCAACACCCATTCATGGTAAAATCTCTCAGCAAGCTAGGAATAGATTGAGAACTTTCTCAGCTTAATAAAGAACATCTACCAAAAAACCTAGAGCTAAAATCACATTTAATCTTGATAAACTGAAAACTTTCCTGCTAGATCAAGGACAAGAGTAAGATTTCTCATAACTCCTTCTCATTTTACTAGAATCATAGCAAATACAAGAATACAAACACAGACAAAAGGAGAAAAGAGAAAGTGTATGCAGATTGAAAGGGAATAAATAAAATTCTTTTTTTTTTATCTCACATGATTTTCTAAGTAAAGATTCTGAGATTATTTATTTAAAATGTGGAATTAGTAAGCAATTATAGCAGAGACGCAGTATACAAGGTTAATATACAAAAATGACTTTTCTACATAATAATGAAGTGACATTAGAAATTTAAAAATAATATTTGTATTAGCACCCCTCAAATGAAATACTTAGGTATACATCTAACAAAATATGTGCAACATCTATATGAGAAAAATTGATGAGACAAATAAATTCTGATGAATAAAATCAGAGAGGAACTAAATAAATAAAATAGTTTATCTCTGTGACTAAGAAGACTCAATATTGTCATTCTTCCCAACTTGATCTACAGATTTAATGCAATCTCAGTTAAAATCCCAGCATGTTATTTTGTGGATATTAATGAATGAATTCCAAAGTTTATATAAAGGGCCATGAGACCCGAAACAGTCAACTCAATATTTAAAAAGCACAAAGTGGAAGGACTGAAACAAGGCAACTTACTAGATTTACTATAGTCTCACCATAAAGCTAAAGGACTCAAGACAATGTGGTTTGCTGAAGGAACAGACAAATAGATCAGCGGAACAGAATAGAGAGCTCAGAAATAGACTCAATAAATAAGTCATATGACCTTTGACAAAGAAGCCAAAGCAATACAATGGAGCAAAAGAGTATTCAGCAAACAGTACTGGAACAACTGGACTTGTTCATTTGGAAAAAAAAGAAAAAATAGAGAGAAGGAAGGAAAGAGAGAGAGAAAAAAAGAAGAGAAAAGAAAGATGAGAAAGAAGGAAGGTGGAGGAGGAGAAAAGAAGAGAGAAGAAAGAAAGAGGAGGAGGAAGGAGAGAAAGGAGGAGGTAAGTATATAAACAGCTTCATATTCTTAACAAAAATAAACTCAAAATGGACCACAGACCTAAACGTAAAATGAAAAACTCTAGTTTTCCTATTGGATAACATAAGGAAAACATAGTTGAACTTAGGTATGTTAATGACTTTTTAGATACAACACCAAAGGCAAGATTCGTGAAATAAATAATTGATAAGCTATCCTTCATTAAAATCCAAAACTCTGCTCTGTGAAAGACCATGTCAATACTGTAAGAATAGAAGCCACAGACTGGCAGAAAATATTGGTAAAACACACCTCTAATAATGGACTGTTATCAAAAACAAGCAAACGACTCTTAAAAGTAAACAATAAGACCACAAAAAGCCTGATTTCAAATAGGCTAAAGACATGAACACCATGCCGAGGAAGATATACAGATGGCAAATAAGCATGTGAAAAGATGCTGCACGTTATATGTTATCAGGAAAATGCAAATTAAGATGAGTTACCACTACACTCCCACTCTCCTTCACTGCTCAGATGGCCAAACTCTGGAACATTGACACCACCAAATGCTGGTGAGCATGTGTAGCAACAGGAGCTCTCATTCATCGCTGGTGAGAATACAAAATGGCACTCCCACTTTAGAAGATAGTTTGGTGACTTCTTATAAAACGAAACATACTTTTACCATAAGATCTAGCAATCACACTCATTTGTACTTACCCAAAGAAGTTGAAAACTTGTATCCACACTAAACCTGAATGTGGATGTTTGTAGCAGCTTTACTTATAATAGTAAACTTGTCATCCACCAGACATTCTTCAGTAGGTGAATGGATAAATAAACGGACATCCACACGATGAAATGGTGTTCAGTGCTAAAAGCAACGACCTATCAGGCCATGAAAAGATATGAAATAAACTTAAATGGATATTACTGAGTGAAATCTAACTAATCTAAAAAGACTACATACAGTATGATACCAATGATATAACATTCTAGAAAAGACAAAACTATGGAGACGGTAAAAACATAAGTAGTTGCCAGCAGTTGAAGGTTGGCGAAAGGATGAGTAGGCTGAGCACAGAAGATTTAGAGGGCAGTGACTCTGTTTGATGCTATGATTTTGGATACATTTCATGATACATTTGTGTCAACCCATAGAAGATAAAACATGAAGAGTGAATCCCAAGTCAAGCTATGAACTTTAAGGATGTTGATAATGGTAGATGCTATGTCTATGTGGGGACAGGGAGTGTATGGGAAGTCTTTGTACCTTCCTCTTAATATTGTGAACTTGAAACTGTTTTTAAAGAATAGTATTAAAAATTAGCAATCAATATTTGTGTCCAGAATCCCCTGGAATTTCTGCATTTATACTAAGTACTTTGTAATTTGGCAATAAATTTCTGATGGCCATGGTTTTCCTATCAAATATCTTGAAAGAGAAAAGAATAGTGCTTCTCTAGTAATGCAGGCTACCTTCACAAGATAGCAATGTGTTTGTTTCTAGATTTTCTTTTTTTTTTTTTGAGATAGAGTCTCACCCTGTTGCCCAGGCTGGAGTGCAGTGGTGCTATCTCAGCTCACTGCAACCTCCGCCTCCCAGGTTCAAGGGATTCTCCTGCCTCAGCCCTCTGCATAGCTGGAATTACAGGCATTGCCACCACACCTGGCTAACTTTTGTATTTTTAGTAGAGACAGGGTTTCACCATCTTGGCCAGGCTGATCTCAAACTGCTGACCTCGTGATCTACCCTCCTCAGCCTCCCAATGTGCTGGGATTACAGGCGTGAGCCACCACGCCCAGCCTGCTTCTAGATTTTCTAGTCACTCAAATGTAGCTGGTTTCTACTATGTGTTTAAAGTGATGGACACTTCCTTATGTATACCACCCAACTAGGATTAACATAGCAATAAGAGAGAGGGACATCTTTAATTGTCAGAAAATGTGATAGTACCTCTAGATAAAGAAATGTCCGGATTCTTACACACAAATTAGCTGGATGATATCAACATAAATGATGAAGAAGTAATATAAAAACCAACCATTGTGGAAGATAGTGTGGCGATTCCTCAAGGATCTTGAACCAGAAATAACATTTGACCCAGCAATCCCATTACCAGGTATATAAATCATTCTACTGTAAAGACACATGCACACATACGTTTATTGCAGCACTGTTCACTATAGCAAAGACTTGAAACTAACCCAAATGCCCACCAATGTTAGACTGGCTAAAGAAAATGTGGCACATATACACCATGGAAGACTATGCAGTCATAAAAAAGGATCAGATCATGTCCTTTGCAGGGAAATGGATGAAGCTGGAAACTGTCATTCTCAGCAAACTAACACAGGAACAGAAAACCACTGCAGGTTCTCACTCATAAGTGGAAGTTGAACAATGAGAACACATAGGCACAGGGAGAAGAATATCACACACCAGGGCTGGTCAGGGGTGGGGGGCTAGGGGAGGGATAGCATTAGGAGAAATACCTAATATAGATGACGAGTTGATGGATGCAGCAAGCCGCCATGGCATGTGTATACCTGTGTAACAAACCTGCACGTTCTGTACATGTATCTCATAACTTAAAGTATATTTTAAAAGTCCATTTGTAATCACTAGTGCACACTGTAAATCTTCCTATAGAAACTCTATTTCTATGCAAGATTTATTATAAATTTCTAGGACTCTCCTAGCATTGAATCTTACGAAATAGACTTATATCTTATCCAGACTTGTTATCCCCAGGTGTTCACTCCTAGGGTTTCTAGAGGCAAGTCTCATTTATAACCACCCTATGAAAGCAAAGCAGTCCAACAAAACTATGCAGTCCTCCGAGGTCACATTGTTTTAAAACTGTACATATCCTAACAAGAAGTCTACTGGCTCCTGTTCAAAATCTGGGCCCCACTGTGTCCTCAAATGTAACACTTACTGTTTCAAACACAGAAAGATTTTTGAGTATCTACTAGGTCCCTGGAACTGTACTAGGTCTGTAGTTGAAAATATGTGTATGCATGAGAGAGAGTATATATGTATATATATGTCTCCTTCAATAATATTTGTGGGGATTAACGTTAAGGAAAATCATGTTACTCTCTCTTTGACTCATGTCCCTCTCTCTTAACTAAGCTCTGAGGATACTTCTGAATCAAAACTAGATCTAAGTTTCATTGATACTGATGCTCGTAAGTAAGCCTGTTTCCATCTGTTCTTATTGAAAGTTGCAACAGAAGACTTCTATTTTCTCCAAACAGCCTATAATTTTTAATTCAGTTTTTTCAAGAAATATTTAATGTACTTTAAACTGATCAGGAAATCTAGTGATTTTAATATATGCTATCTCAGTTATTCTAATGTTTTACCCCACATTTAACCATCTCACAGATCAAGATGGGTTACTTAATTCTTATCTCTTCTTTTGCCTAAAATAAGCATGAATAGGTTTGTGTTCTAACATATGTATGTATGTATGTACTTAATCACTTGGACGAAAACAAGAATGATGTAATAGACAAGTTGGAGAGATAAAAGTTCTTAGAAATCCTACATTCACAATTCTGCCTAGATGCCCTTGAAATTTCATAATTATCTAATTTTTATCATTTGGTTCAGAATACGTTGTTTTAAAATCCTCTTATGAGAAGTTTAAACCTGCACTCAGGATAAAATATGCTAGTTAACATCCTTTCTGTAGGCAATAAACTGTGGGTGGTAATTTGCATTTCTGAAAACCTAAGACACATAACACTGAATTTATAGAACTCCTACTCTCATAGAATTCTACCTTCATAATTACCCTCTTCATTCTTTAAATTTGGAGCAATTCTGTTTCAGTAAATTTCTCATCTTAACATTTTGGGTTTTCTGTAGGTTTCATCTTTTTTCCTTTTTTAATTTTTTTATTTTTCTGACACTTAAAAGAATAAAAAGTATAACTGAACCCAGGCATTAGGCAAGCCATGTAGCTGACAATGTAGACAACTCATTTTTTTGTAGGAAGGAAATACTTTTCTGAATTTTTAAATCATATGCAATATTTTGTTGTATACGTATGCAGCCCACCTAACATAGAGGAGAATGTGGCCAAGTCAGGAAATCCTAATACAATCTCTAGGTAAAGAGATGACCAGATTCTTATCACTTGCACCAGTTGTGCAAAGCCATTAAGAATGTCCAAAGGACATTTTATTTCTGTCTTTCTCAGGGCAGGGTAGAGAAGGAAAAGTTTATTAAATGATATTGAATGGCTCAATTGTGCTAGATACTGTACTAGGCATTTTACATATATTGAAGTTACCTAAAAAGCCCAGATAAGCTATATATTTTTATTATTTCAATTTTATAAATATGGCAACTGAGGCTTAAAGAGTTATCCACTACCTAAATCGGTTCAAAGATTGTCCTTTGCTCTAAAATCAAATTATACTATTTTTTTGAGTGTAGAAAATCTGTCTTTAATTTTTAGATTAGGCATTACTCTTCCTTTGTGTGCTAATGATATCTTTTTCTCTGTATCTCCTAATCTTTATGTCTTTAAGGTGTCTTGCATTATAAGCTCTGCATTTTGAGGACATTTTATATCACCTAAATACCAGACATTGGTGTGCATCCAGTCTTCCTAGGTTTCCTTTTTCACATAATGGGTGAATATGTATCAAATATTATTATTTTGTTGTCACCCCTGTTATTGTTATTATTTATCTCTATTAAAGTAGGATACACTTTTAACATTGATGGCACGTATAGGAGAATACCCAGTGAACTAGATGAATAACAGCTTACATAGACCAGACACCTTCTCTGTTGCAGACTCTACACAAAGCACTTCAATGAATATCTAATTTAATTTCACAATAATCATGAAGTATATAACATTGTCTTTACAGATGAGAAGACCAGGAACTAGAGAGGTTAAATAACTTTCTCAATGTCAGTGCTAAGGAATGGCAGAGACAAGACTCCAACCCACATCATGTAATAAGCCCATACTCTAATGTGATTATGACTGTAAACGGGAAACCCACTTGAAAGCAGGGGTTGTATTTTGTTCCTTAGTTCTTTGTGCACAGTAAATTCTGAATAAACTCTCTTTTTGAATGAATAAACAAATAGCAACTGACTTTGGCATGAATGCTTGCTTGCCATTAGACACATGTATTAGAACTTCTGCACCTAATGTATTTCATTTGAAAGGTAATAGACTGCTCTGGGTAACTTCAAAAGTTATCTGCAGCTAAGCTTGATTGTGTTCCCTATAAGGCATGCATTTCTTTATAACACTGAAGTAAGTTTTTGCCTTAATTAAGAATTCTACTTTTGGTCTGGTGCAGTGGCTCATGCCTGTAATCCCAGCACTTTGGGAGGCTGAAGTGGGTGGATCATGAGGTCAAAAGATCGAGACCACTTTAGCCAACATGGTGAAAACCCTTCTCTACTAAAATACAAAAATTAGCCGGGCGTGATGGTGGGCGTCTGTTATCTCAGCTACTGGGGAGGCTGAGGCAGGAGAATTGCTTGAAACTGGAAAGTGGAGGTTGTGGTGAACCGAAATTGTGCCACTGCACTCCAGCCTAGGCAACCGAGCAAGATTCCATCTCAAAAAAAAAAACCTACTTTCAGTGGGATTCTTTCAATACATTTTCTTTTATTATATGGACCTCTTACTCCTTCTCACAATCATTGAGATGGAATTGAAAGGGACTTCAATAGTGTCATACTGTTTCTTTTCTGTGAAACTCCTCCAATTTATCTCAGGATATGTACTGGCATCCTTATTTTTGACAGTCTCAAAAGATAGTCCTCTAAAAGCTGCAGAACAGCTTATTATGCTTTGGGTGATTGATATGCCCACAGTCTCTTCTGAGAAAAGTTGACCATCTGTGCTTCTCAACTTGGCTTAGCTTATTTGGTCAATGGTGGGTGTCTGCCCCAAGGGCTACTGGTTATTAGGCTGCCTAATTGGTGACCGGCTATTCTTGAGCAGGATGGCATCATTCACCAAATCAATGAGATTATATTCTTGCAAAAAGTTTCTTTTTAAAGTTATGCACAGGAAAGTTCAAAATTGTCAAGGACTTAAGCAATAACAAGCAGGAGTAGAAAATAGTGAAATGTCTATAATGTCACCGGTAGAACATGGTTCCATGGAAGCTTGCTTCTGTGATGGCAGCTGCTAGGGTTTGTGTTGGCTGACTATTAGAGTTACTTCCTAATGATAAACTTTGCCTGGATTTTGTGGGAACTTTTCTTGTGGGAATCCTATCTGTTCAGCAATCCCAATTTTTCTTCTGTCCCCTTGAATCTTTACCATAAAATATTTTCTCTGAGATAAACTTAATATGCTTTTTTTATATATAACTAGAGAAAACATGAGTACCATGCATAGCCTGTTTCACTGTTGAAGGACTCTCATGCTTAAGTAGTCAGCTCTTTAATCCTTCCTAACCGCCATCAAGCTTACTACATATATTTTTGCACTTTGTGTAGAGCTAAAAAATGTTTCTTGGATGCTTCTGTAAACAATAATTGGTGTACATTAATCAAGTTAATAATACCTTTTGGCTCAAAGCTCAATCAAAAGATGTTCTTTTTGTATTTTATAACTCATTTCCAAGGCTTTTAGATAGGATGTTATTTCTCTAAACCACCTTTAATTTCTCTTTATTAATCTTGGCTTGATTATTTTCCTTCTAGATCCTAAAACACAGGAGAAAACTTAAGTTTAAAATATCCATTTTAACCGGTAAAAACAAAAGACAGAATTATTTGTAGACATCAACCTTGCAAGCTGTAATCAGTCTGGAACTCATTATATAAAAGTCTTTAGTCAGGAAGCCATTTGGGTAACAGATCAAAAGGTATGTGTTCTCTCCTCTGACTGAAATTCAATATTATGAATTCACCATCCAAATAAAAGTACACTGGACACAAAGAATTTTCATTAATAATAAAAATGTAAATATAATATATTCTGCTACCAACAATGGAAGTTAACCATATAATCTGTGTATTTTCCAAACAAGTCAGGTCTCATTCTGGTATAGATTACCAATTTCAGTTCACTGGGTAGATGGAGTAGTATTTTTATTATTTTTAGATCCAACTGCATGTTTTGGTCATATATTTTGGTAAAATACATACATGTAGTTGTGTGAGGGAAAATGTATGTGTGAGTATTAGAGTTGTGTGTATGTGTGTAATTGTGCGTATTTGTGTGTGTGTCAGAGGAAGAGGTTTCCAGTCATGAAAATTTGTTTATTTATTAGAAGCCCTGTAATTATATGAAAATACTTCTGTTGACAAATAGGCTCTTGACACTCAAAGTGTGTTTCTTGGAACAGCAACACTGTCTTCAAATAGAATTTGTTAGAGATGCAGTGTTTTGGGGGTCTGACCCAAATGTATTGAGTGAAAGGCTACATTTTAACAGAATCCTCAGGTGATTTTTGCATGCATCATTATTTTAAGGAGTACTGCTTTTAAGGATTGCTGCCACCATTGTATTGGGAGTCAGAGTCATTGGTTTTCTCTCTCATTGCCTCACCTTTTGAACTACCTCATAATGTATTGTTCTGTCTGAGCTTCCTTTAGATGATTATACTGAAGTTCTCAGTGATCCCCTGCATTGCTTGTTTATTTTGTTTTACCAACATTACAGTATTATTCATGACTATCACCGTTACAAATAGTAGCATCTTATAATGTTAAGGTTTCAGGTTTCTAAGACCCTCTTTTCAAATGACCAGACAGTTAGGTCAATTCCATTACTAATTGTAGGTGTCATCATGATTCTATTGATCCAGATTGCTATATTCTTCAAACTCGTTTGACTCTATGTATCTTAGGATGGGCTGTTTATCTATATCTGTCTACACTTTTAAGTTAATATCACAAAAAGATTAATTCTCTCTGACAAGAAATAAATTAGCATGCTTTTTATATAGCTTACCACTCTTATTTTTAACTTTCTAGTTCCTGGAACATAGTAAAAGAGGAGGCCTTGGGATTAATTCCCTGTTTTACTTCTTCCAAGCTAAGCAGTACTTGGCAAATTAACTTCTCTTAGCGCCTTATCTTCAAAGTTGGCATAGTGATACATTTTGTTGTGAGGAGCAAATGAAATGTTTAAAACTTCCAGAAACACAAGTTGCATGCAGTTGTCGCTCAAATATAGCCGTGTCCCTTCCCTTGTTCCACATTGATACATACCCAAAAATAACATGTCTCAGTGTCTAATATTGCTGGTTAGCCCTGAACTGCTGCTTCTTGTGAGGCTTCAGCTCTTCTCTGGCTGCCATCTCTGGTTGTACATGGCTGTTCATGACCTAAAGATTGTTTTTATTCATTAAGGCTTTTTCCCCTTAGTTTCCTGAATTCTGAGAGGCAGCAGTTATATGAGGCATGGAAAGAGATTTTTGCTCATAGACTGAAAAAAAAAAAAAAGGAGTATGACCAGGTGCAATCAGCTTAGGAAGTCTAATGAGAAACATATACATATTTGCATTTCCTTTCATAGATTATCAGCTCCTACAGGACTCTACTCTATAGATAATTTCTTTTTTGAGGCAAAAATGACTATCCTTTTGTGCATTTATCAAAAACAATAGAGATTTAAAAGAATTAGAAATATACATATGGTGTATAATGTGGTAACAGTGAGCTCATTCATCTATTCAATCATTACATGTTTTAATAATTACCTGACAAACAATGCTTTAGACCCTGTAGAAACATAGATTATAAAAAGACAGGATTCCTCTTTTCATGGAGTTTATATTCATGTGAGCAAAAGGCAGATACTTACCAAATTAAAAACAAAAGCTATCACTCCAGGGAGTGATAAATACTATGAAAAAAATAAGATAAGGTGATATGGTGGATCTAACACAAACATTGCCCAATTCTTAAGCTCTCTCTCTATCAATGTTCTTTGCAATATAATTATGAGTTCATTCCATCAATACGTATGGTTTATTTGCCTACCTTTGGACTATGGGTTGCTCTGAGATTTGTTTCAATAGAAGAATATGGCAGACATGACTGTGCCAGTTCTGTAGCTGAGTCTTGAAAGCTTTCATGTGCTTCCAATAGCTCTTTTGGAATCAGACCAGATTAACCTGCTGGATAATGAGAAACATATGGCCCAGACACCAGCATTATCCCATGCAACAACCAGCTAACCACTAAATATTGAGGAAAGTCATCCTGGACTAACTAGCCAGCTCTCCATCCAACTCACCAGCTGATGCAGGAAAAAATCCTAGCCAAGATCAGCCGAGCCAGCCTAGCCCAGATGATAGAATGATTTGTGTGACCCATGGCCATTGTGTCTTCAGAAGGGTAATCAAGATGAGGATTAATAAAATATGTGATTAGAGAGATAAGCAGATGTCTAATTACATGAGGGTTTTTTTTGTTTTGTTTTTTGCCTTTTATGAGTAGTTTGACTAGTTAAGATTTAAGGGATCTGACTTCAATAGGACATATATTTGGGACCAAATCGGTTTCTACTTGTGAATCTAACTTAGCTTTTGCAAGTCTATTGATAAGATGGAAAGAATATTCCTTCACAGTATTACAGAGACATAAAACTTCAGCACATTTAATTCCAGAGATAAAAGTCTCTATTGAGTTGTAATTTCTTTTGATTAAAAAGACAGCAATTTCCAGAGGCATGCTGAGTGTGGCTCCTTTTCCCTAACTTAAAGTTTGGCATCATTTAAATGATCTGGGTGATGTGATTATAACTGATGATGCTGTTGTCGTGGGACGTGTCAGGCAGTCCCCATTGAGAGCTGCACAGTCTTATTTCAGGAGGTTGCCTCTCATTCATCACACTTTTTCTAAACTCAGCTACCTAGATATTAATCCTTTGCAATTAGAAAAGAATAATTAATGCTTTCTAAATCTGTCATATGACCTGAAATCATACAGCCTGTGCTTCTGGAAGGCTGTATTTAACCAATGTATTTCCATAGGAAAGCTGTGTGCAAAATCACAGCTGGGAAGTCAGACTGAGAAATCAACGTGGAGTGACTACAAAGTGATATGGCTCCCTTATGGAAATGGATCATTTTGTTTTATGGTCTCAGCATATAGTCAGAGATGAAATTAACTGATAACTGTGAAAATTAAAATTCCATCTTCTAAGGTTCATTTATATAGCTTCAGTGATGCTTTCTGGTCAGCAGTGCAAAAAAAAAAACACTTATTGAATATCTACTAGGAGCCACATACTAGAGAAAATAATACAAAAAAATAGAAGTTCAATCTTGAATCTAATTGAGAAAAAGCATGTAAACAGGAATTTTCTTTTAAAGGGTGCCAAGCATGTCACAGAATTATAGATTCAGGTTGCTCTATCAGTCCAGAGAAAAACATTATTATTCATTTTCTCCATAATTAAAGCACAACAGAGTACAGGTAGATTTTTAAAATTATATTATTGGATATTTCTGAATTCTGTTAGTATAATTTCTTAGATTTGGCAAGAGACTGCCGACCCCTACTGCCAGTTTTTAAAACAGAGTGTTTTATGTTTAATCAGCAATACAGAATATCAGTTCTTCAGATCCTTGAAGACACTTAATCTCCAATTATATACTCCTCAGTTCTTATCAAATGCCCAGCTGAGAAAAATGATAATTAGTAAAATAGTTTAAGGGACATGAAATCAATGCCCTAATATGAATGGCCAACATTCTTTGACTTCTTATATAATTGGCTGCTACAGGATATTTATTCATTACTACAATGCCTCTGAATAATAATCACCATTTTTCTTCGGAAAAGTATGGCTTTCATTAATATTCCAACAACTGAATTATTAAGCACTAGCAAATAAGTTATCAACAGCTGAGCCATGAAATAATTGGAAAATGTAGTTTTTCATTTATTAGAGCTTAATCCTTTGTCATACTTTTCCATGTGAATACCTTTAGTGACTCGTTAGAAGATCCCTCCTAGTAAAGCTGGGTTCAGTAAAATTACAGACATGTTCCACTTGCCTTGTGCGTTACAGTATTCAAAGCCATATCATGAATATAAACACCATTGCTTTTGCATTGAAGTACTGTATTCATAAATACAAATTCAACTGACAATAGTAGTGGCCTAGAGTAATGATTCTCAAAGTGTAGCCTCAAATGAGTAGCATCTCTATCACTTAGAAATGATTAGAAATGCAAATTTTCAGCCTCTCCCTGCTAAATTGGAAATGTAAGGTAGAACCTAGAAATGTGTGCTTTTACAAGCTCTCAGGAGTTTGATGCACGCAAAAGTATCAGAGCATTCTTAGACCCAGCTGTAGAGCAGCCATCTATGTTAGCAGCTTTTAAGATAAAGAAATAAACAACAGGCAGAAAAAGATGAGAGATGTAATCAATCTCAATTTGACGATGGTCTTCGATAACTTTCCAAATTACGGTCATATCAGCAACATAGGAAAATAAGATCATCACTCCACAGAAATTAGATGGATAAAGATCTGCCTTCAAGGACATAGCTAGGAGCAACTCTAATTTCTTACCTATAGTATCGTCTTCTTCTAGGAGATTTGGACTATTTAATTAAATGCATAAATTAAATATAGACCACCAGTTCTATTCTTTCTCTGTACTAGGCTAAATTCTTGAATTAGCCTGTGTCCTTTTTTTAACCTTTTAAACTATGGTTTCCTTATGTGCAGGAGATTAGTCATAGCATGCTTCCCCTTGAGTGTCCTGCATTAAATTTCAGTGAGTGATATTTTGTAAGTGATTATGTCCTTTAAAATAATAAATACACATGATAATAACAATGAAATAATAATAATAGCCTTTGCCATGCTAAATCTCTGCCCACCAGACCAAAATACATTTCTGAGTTCGCCAAACTAGAGTAAGTTTCTGTCCCCTAGCTCATTGTGCACCTGATGTTCACTTCGTGATCTTTTATGACTCATAACCCAACACAAGATAGTCCTGACAAATTGGAAAATAAAGGGGTTGAGATTTAAATGGGTAGATTGAAGGTAGTACCCTTTTTATTTAAAAAAAAAAAAACACAAAAACAAAAACAAAAACAAAAGTTATAAAAGGTGTAAAAACAGGCCTTCCTGTAGTAAGAACTGGGAAAAGCTATAAAGAAAAGGAAATCAGATTGGATTTCAAATAAATGAATCAGTCATATAGTGACATTGTTAAGGCATAAGAGCAAATAGTGGAAGGAAATTAATAATATTCAATAGAATAAAGCTCCTTTTTGCATTTTTTTTTTGAGACAGAGTCTTGCTCTGTGGCCAGAGGCCAGGCTGGAATGCAGAGGAGTGATCTCGGCTCACTGCAACCTCCGCCTCCTGGGTTCAAGCAATTCTCCTGCCTCAGCCTCCTGAGTAGCTGGGACTACAGGCGCACGCCACCACGCCCAGCTAATTTTTGCATTTTTTGGAGAGACGGGGTTTCACCATGTTGGCCAGGATGGTCTTGATCTCCTGACCTTGTGATCCACCCGCCTCAGCCTCCCAAAGTACTGGGATTACAGGCCTGAGCCACCTCGCCCGGCCAAATTCACTTCTAAGGACCTAAAATCTTTCTTAATTCATCTATTGTATCAGCTATTTTGTTTGTTATTCTTTCCTAGCTAAAATATGGTAATAATAATAACTGTGGAAGAATCAGAGAGAGAGTGTGTATGATCTCATTCAAATATAAATCCCTTTTTGAACTTTTTAGGCACTATAATACAAATAATGTATTTTTATTTACAATAATAATGATGTGTCTCTTATCCTGAAAACATATAGTCAGTCTAACATGTTTTCTGCTGACACTTGTATGTTAAATTTCTATAAAACCAATATAACAAGTTCGTAAGCATTAAAAAATGTGTATCACCAGAAATATATAAAAAAGATGGGCTTTTAACTAAAGTGTAAAGCTCTGAGTGGTGACTTGAAGCAAATGCTTGTTTTGTTTTTTTTTGTTTTTATTTCTAGTATGTCAGAAATATAAAAAGTCATAGAAAACATTTTCGTTGTATACATAAAAAGACTTCTCTTCTGGATTACCACTAGTCAAGAATAATTAAACATATAGAGCCAACTTGTGAGGTCTATGTCTTTAAAATTTTTTAAAGAATCTCTTCCAAAGAGTTTAGAATTTTACCTGTCTAAAAGCAGAAGGAGATAAATTAATTTCTGTATCTTCTAGCTCCACAATTCAAAAATGTTAGACATTATCAATATATTCAAAGGAATCACTGCCTCAAAAGATAGAATTGAGTCATTAAAACCATGGCTTAGTAAAATCCAATTGGCCACAGACCTCTATCTGTGACAGCCATGGCTACAGGCATGAGCTGTGATGTTTTAAACAAAGACTCATTGGCAGACTGGTAGAATTCAGAGAGAAAAGAAACTATGCCTAAAATAAAAGCGTCCTTTCAAATAAGAGCATCTGCCCAGACATGGAGAGTGCTCAGCAGTACTGGCAACATAAATTGGCTTTATCTGGATGTTTAAAATTTCCATTTGTCATAGATGTAAAAGACTGGAATATATTTCACTGTATATTTAAAAATGTGAACTTAAACATTCTTTAGAAAATAAACTAACAGTTACTTGATATATTAGCTGGCAGTAATTTATTTCATTACAAAAATTCATATATCACCACCCAGATATCATTGATGCATTCCATCCCTTGGTAGAGATAAAATGTCTAACACGCTACAGCACACCCCTTAGTGTTTTTTCTCTGGTTATCAATAGAGCTGTATGTTAAATCATAATACATCTGTAATCATTTCAATATGTAGATATACTATATTCTTACCACTCCACTGTAGCATATATTAGATACGTTCAGTGCTCTACAACCAAGCAACAGCTAAAATGGTGACTTAAATGGCAAATGTGGGCAGTATGTAAACACAGGCTGGATAATTTGGTCTTCAAATCCTAGGCTCCTGCAAGGAATAAATTCACAGACTTTATTTTCGTGTGAATTATAAAATTTCAGAATGCAAATATAAATGTGAATCTAGATCTCTAAATATCCTGTATTCACTGAATTATTTAAATATATCCCACATCACTAATTATCAGAAAAAAGCAAATCAGAACCACAATGAGATATACTTCATTCCAGTTAGAATGGCTCTTATCAAAAAGGCAAAAGAAAGCAAGTGTTGGATTGAGAACGTGGAAGAAAAGGAACACACACTGTTGGTGGGATTGTAAACTAGAATAGCCATTATGAAAAACAGTATGGAGATTTCTTGAAAAATTAATAGTAGAACTATCTTATGACTCAGCAATCCCACTACTGGGTATATGTACAAATAAAATGAAGTTAGTATGTCAAATAGATATCTGTGCTCCTGTTTTCACTGTGGTACTATTCCCAATAGCCAAGATATGGAATCAACCTCAATGTGTGACAATGGATGAATGCATAAAGAAAATGTGATATAGGCACACAATGAAATATTCATGATGCAGCTATAAACAGGAATGAAATCCCATCATTTGCACAACATAGATGAACCTAGGGGACATCATGTGAAGTAGAATGAACCAGACACCAAAAGACAAATACCACAGCACCTCACTCATGTGGAATCTGAAAAAAAGATAACCCCAAACCACCAACAACATAAAAGTTGATATTACAGAAGCAGAGAGTAGAACAGCGGTTACCAGAGAGAAACTGAGAGGTGGAGAGGAAAAGGGAGGATGGGGAGAGGTTCGTCAATGGACACAAAGTTACAGTTAGATAGGAAAATTACATTCTGATGTTCTATTGCACAGTAAGATGACTATGGTTAATAATAAAATAGTGTATATTAGAAAATAGCTAAAAGAGAAGCTCTGAAAGTTTCTCACCATAAAGAAATGGTAAATGCATGAGGTGATGAATACACTAACTACTCTGGTTGGATTATTTTATAATATAGATATGTATCAAAATATAAAATTGTATCCCATAAATATGTACAATTACATGACAATTTAAAAATAAATATTTAAAAAAATAAATATGTCCTTCCGTTAATTTAGGGTCAAATACTTATCTAGTTTGAATTCAAGTCAAAAGTAGAACTGACTTTATTTTTTAAGACAAAGTTTTTGTATGCCTTGAAATAGATTCCCCGCAAAATTATTTGGTATCCAGTTACACATAAGGAAATAGCCACCATGACTAATGTGGTGATATTTTCTTTGATATGCAAAATGTTTTTCTACCAACCAAGTAGCATTTTATTCATCAGTTTGAATACACTAAACATTATCAAAAAGTAAAATAAATCTTACAAACATCATTTTTTCCTTTTGTTTCTATTATATCTGTATCATGTAATATGTATGTCTCATTAAGTCTCATTTTCTTTCTTTTTTTTTTGAGACAAAGTCTTTCTCTGTCACCCAGGCTGGAATGCAATGGCACAATCTAGGCTCACTGAAACCTCTGCCTCCTGGGTTCAAGTGATTCTCCTGCCTTAGCCTCCCGAGTAGCTGGGATTACAGGCGTGCAACACCAGGCCCAGCTAATTTTTGTATTTTCAATAGAGACGGGATTTCACCATGTTGGCCAGGCTGGTCTCAGACTCCTGATCTCAGGTGATCCACCTGCCTTGGCCCCCCAGACTGCTGGGATTAGAGGCATGAGCAACCGTGCCAGGCCAGGTCTCATTTTCTAACACCAGAAACTAAAAGTGACTCTTAGTGTTTATAAAGTATATTGTAGTCTTCACGAGGAAAACAAACCCTTAAATTATTATTACTTTATTTTTCTTCTTTAGTTGTTCTTAACTGCTTAGTCAATGCAAATTAAGTACTATTTCAGCAGCGTTGATGATGTGCATTAGATGTTGTTTCTGGCATCATGGTACTTGTGATATATCAGAAAAGCTAAGTTGTAATCAGTGTAACACATACCTGTGACTAAAATAATACGTGGTCTAAGAGGGGTTTATAGTTTGGTGTTTAGTTCAGTTAATACTACTTATCAACAAATTTTAGAGATGTTTATGTATCAATTAAAACACTATGTTGTATGTGACAGAAAAACTAATCCAAATGATCTTGAAAATAAAAGACCAGTTTTGGTATGGCTGCATCTATCAGCTGAAACTGTATTACCTGAAATCTGGCTTGTTTCTTTCTCTTTGCTTTCCTTTGTGTTAATCTATCATTATTTTAAACACTGTGGTACTGCGTCAATTCCCTTTCTGTTTTATATAAGTTAGCAGCAAGTCTCTCATGCTCATAAAAGAGGGAAAGATTCTGACCACAGAAGTCAAATGAAGGGCTTGGATCTGGTTCTCATTCAGTAAATAGGTATGAAAGTATTAACACATAGCAATAATGAAAGATTATTTTAAGAAAGCATTAGTAATAGCATAGAGCTTGCACTGTACACAGGAGTAATGTAGCTGTTACAAAGTTGTAAGTGAAAGATGACCAATTTACTAGCCTCTACATAGTCACATATCATTCTTCATTAGTTTTCCATTTTGCCATAATAAATTAGCACAGTCTTTGCACCTTAAAACAACACATACATTTTCTAACAATTCTGTCTACTAGAAGTCCAGATGGGCTTAACTTGGTACTCTGCTTAGAGTCTCTCATGAAGCCAAAATCAAGGCATTGGCTCCCTTGTGTTCTTACCTGGTGGCTCTGTAGGAGATTCCACTTCTAAGATCATTCATGTTATTGACAAAATTCAGTTCCTGTGATTGCAGGGCTAAGGGCCTTATTTCCTTGCTGGCTGTTAGCTGGAAGACCTTTAAGCCCTTAAGCTACCTACATTCCCTGTCCTGTTTCCTCTTCAATGTTTCAAATATTAATGGAGCACTAAGAAATTTTGATACTTGACTCTTATCTGATTTCCTTTCAGATGAAATTCCCTGAATCCAGGGAAAGTTCTCTGCCTTTAAAGACTCACGTGATTAGAGGCCCAACCAGAAAATTGAGGATAATCTCCAGATATTAATGACTATAACCTTAGTTATGTTTGCAAAGTCCTTTTTTATGTAACATACATATTCACAGGAATGGTGCTAAAATTCTGCCTGCTACACACTTGTTAAGGATCAAATGCAATTTATAGAAGAGAATTGGACATGGTTCTGTGGGAGCACAGAGGATTCTGAGAGTGAGAAAGGCTCTGTCATATCAGGAGATGAGAGTGGACTCTAACGGTGGAACCCAGGAGCTGAAGCAATAAGAAGACAATTCATGTTTTCAGCAAAAGACAGCAAGGAGCCATCTTCTGAAAATTAGTGGGCAAAGTACTAGAAATTGCCATAAACTTCAAATGGAAGGAGCAAAATGTCCTGAAGTTTCCCAGGAATCACTGTATGAAGCCAGCAATGAAAAACAAACAAAAAAAATCTATAAAGGGGCTGTGTCTTCACCAGCCATGTAATTTTGCTATTTTTTGTCCTATCAACTCAACATATTAAAGCTTCTCAAACAGAATTTGGAAAGTAAGGAATAACCTATTCAGTTTGTGAATGTCTCTGAACAAAGAAATTATACCATATTCTTATTAACTTCCTTAGTAGCATTTACAATAAAATATTTGCCCTTATCTATAATGTGATCATTTCCTGGTGTATAAAATCCTCCATTTGTTAGCTGAGTGTGGTGGTGCATGCCTGTAATCCCAGCTACTCGGAGGCTGAGGCAGGGGAATTGCTTGAACCCTAGAGGGGAAGGTTGTAGTGAGCTGAGATAGTGCCATTGCACTGGATCCAGCCTAGGCAATAGAGGGAGACTCCATCTCAAAAAAAAAAAAAATCTCCATTTGTTTCTTGGGTCATCTCCAATTAATACAGTACAAGCAAACTGAAGTTTAGATTAACTAGAGAAGTCAAAAAGCTAAATTTTATTCTTCAACCAGATCTCATGAAAACAAGAGTACCTCATGTTGTGTGATATTTGGGCTCAGTACAGTTGCTATAAATTTACTAACAGATGGAAAAGAAGACACCTATGCCCTTTTATTTACAGGCATGTAGGGAGGGGTGGTACACAGATATTCCTAGGGGTTAGTATCTGTGCCTAAGGAGCTGTTGAACATTAGTTTCTTAATAATACTTAACATGTTTTTGTGCTGTGAAATAAACTTTTCAGCAAAAAAAATCTTCCATTTTAAGACAAAGAGATAAAAATAGCTTTCAGATATTAAAAGTAGTGAGATGAAAAAGGTCTTCATTTAATTTTTAACTAAAGAGCTGTGTGAATTAAAAAACATTGAAAACCCAGTACTATTATTGTTGAGAAGTTAGATGTCAGCTGGAGTTTTATTGCTAGATATAGTTTTGGAATGAAGAATATTCAAGCAAACAAATGGCTGTAACAGCAGGTGCTCTTTATTAAGCAGAAAGATGTATCTTGTTTACAATATTTGCTGCTGTTAATTATGAGTACAGTATCGAGTTCTTGTAGTCAATAAAGATGACCCACCTTCCTATGTGGGTTAAAATGTAGCATTCAGTGATAGATAAAGAGGATGGTCATTAATTACATGTTTTATGGAAGAGAGAGCATTATAAAATAGATAGCTGCTTTCTTTTCTGCCTACTATAATCTAAATGTCCAAGAGTATTCAGATTAGGTAATAAAAAGATCCTGTATAGCCAAGACAATCCTAAGCAAAAAGAAAAATGATGGAGGCATCATGCTATCTGACTTCAAACTATACTACAAGGCTACCGTAACCAAAACAGTATAGTACTGGTACCCAAACAGACATATAGACCAAGGGAACAGAACAGAGACCTCAGAAATAACACCACACATCTACAATCATCTGATCTTTGACACACCTGACAAAAACAAGTAATGGGGAAAGGATTCCCTATCCCATAAATGGTTTTGGAAAAACTGCCTAGTCATATGCAGAAAACTAAAATGGAACCCCTTTCTTGCACCTTATACAAAAGTTAACTCAAGATGGATTTAAATGTAAGACCTAAATCCAAAGAAACCCTAGAAGAAAACCTAGGCAATAGCATTTAGGACATAGGTATGGGCAAAGACTTCATAAATAAAACACCAAAAGCAATGGCAACAGAAAGCCAAAATTGACAAATGAGACCTAATTCAACTAAAGATCTTCTGCCCATCAAAAGAAACTATCATCAGAGTGAACAGGCAATCTACAGAATGGTAGAAAACTTTTGCAATCTATTTATCTGACAAAGGTCTAATATACATAATCTATAAGGAACTTAAACAAATTTACAAGAAAAAAACAATCCCATCAAAAAGTGCTCAAAGGATATGAACAGACACTTCCCAAAAGAGGGCATTTATGCGGCCAACAAACATATAAACAAAAGCTCATCATCATTGGTCATTAGGGAAATGCAAATCAAAACCACAATGAGATACCATCTCATGCCAGTTAGAACGGCAATCATTAAAAAGTCAGGAAACAAACAGAAGCTGGAGAGGATGTGGAGAAATAGGAATGCTTTTACAGTGTTGATGGGAGTGTAAATTAGTTCAACCATTGTAGAAGACAGAGTGGTCTAGATCCTCAAGGATCTAGAACTAGAAATACCATTTGACCCAGCAATCCCATTACTGGGTATATACCCAAAGGATTATAAATCATTTCTGCTATAAAGACACATGCACACATATGTTTATTGCAGCACTATTCACAATAGCAAAGACTTGGAACCAACCCAAATACCCATCAATGTTAAACTATATAAAGATTTGGCACATAGACACCGTGGAATACTATGCAGCCATAAAAGAGATGAGTTCATGTCCTTTGCAGGGACATAGATGAAGCTGGAAACCATCATTCTCAGCAAACTAACACAGGAACAGAAAACCAAATCCGCATGTTCTCACTCATAAGTGGGAGTTGAACAATGAGAAGATATGGGAACAGGGAGGGGAATATCACATACCAGGACCAGTCAGGTGGTGGAGGGCTAGGGGAAGGATAGCATTAGGAGAAATACCTAATGTAGAGATTGATGGGTGCAGCAAACCACCATGGCACGTGTACACCTATGTAACAAACCTGAATGCTCTGCACATGTATCACAGAACTTACAGCTGGGTTTTAGAGGCACAGACTGAGCTAAAGGCAGTAGATTTTAAGCCTTGCTGCGTATTAAAATTACGTGAAGGAGATTTTTAAGAATCCCAATGCCCAGATCGAGCTCCACGCCATTTATATCAGAATGTCTGGGAGTTGGAGCCAGGTACTTTTTTGAAGATCCCCAGTGGATTCCAATGTACTGCAACACTTAGGACCCACTGAGATAAAGGTGACCATCTGAGTAAGCATGGTAACTCCCCTGGGTATATATTTATTAGGATCCGTAGATTTACAGGTGACTGCAAATAAAAATAATAGTTTATTAGAAATGTAAAGTTAATCAGAAAATAGGTGACGCTCATGCCACCAAGACTTTGGAAGATATTAACATTCTAGGAACCTCATATTTCGGCAAGCGTCGGCATAGGTAATTTGCCTTGAAAAGGAACTCAGTGTTATGCAAGGCTAGAGAAACAAAAAGTGGCCTCTCCCATTTTCCTTACTTCATCAGGAAGTGAGATTTATAAAACGGTGAATAATCTTACATATGGTTATTTCTATAATACTTGGAATGTGTACATGGAATCTACAGGAAAGACTATTTTAAGATGACACAGGACTAAAATCAGCCTATATTACAATTTGTTAGTTTGATAGATGTTCAATTGATTTTTACAGTATAGAAACCATACCAAAATTGAGTATCCTTAAACACCATCCTTTTATATATCTCATTATTCTGTAGATCAGCTGAAAATATTTTTGTTTGTTTGTTTATAAGTCTGGAATGATTGAACCAGTCTTTACTGGGCTTGTTCACATGTTTGCTGGTCACTGGTAGAACACTGGTGATTGGTTGGTCTAGCAAGGCCTTGCTCACTTATAAACTGGCAGTTGGAAGGCTGTTGGCAAGGGTCAAAAAATTGGCTGGCCCACGTGTCTCTCTTTATGTATCAGGCCAAACCAGACTTTTTCACATGGAATTGGCAGCTGTGAAGGGAACATAAACAGATGCTGTAAGACTCTTGAGATCTGGGCCAAAACTGACCCACTTTCACTTCCTCTGCATTCTATTGGTTAAAACAAGGCCAGCCCAAACTCAAAGGATGAAGAAACACACTCCACTTTTTATTTGAAGAGCTAGAAAATCACATGTGCATAAGAATAGATAATGTTGTTACCATTATTGGTAGCATACCACCATAAAAAATACATATTTTTCACAATCAAACATTTTAACATCTAATTTTTTTTTCATCTCTAGTCACAGCCATAACAGTCCCCACGTTAAGGTCTATCATAACTCTTTATGTACTTTTTTATTTTAAAAATTCTGAATCATCTTGCTTTCTATTTTAAAGTCATCTGACACTTGTGTCCACTAATGTGGAAATCTCTCCCTGAAGTTCAATATAAACATAATATATATATATATTTTTTTTTACAAAGAGTAGGAGGGAAGCATAGGTATTCAGCTAGTTTGAGCCTGGAGAGTCAGATATGTTTAAAAAGTAGTTTCTATATTTATTACAAATGTATTATTTAGGCAATACTAAAATCATCTTCCCCTTTCACCCTTATCCACTTATATTAGTGGGATGTTTCCTAGAATTTCTGTTGGGAAATGCTAACTTGTACAGGAGAGACAACTTACATTGCACTGTTCCTCTTTTCCAATTCTTTACAAGACTTCTCCCTACTAAAGAGGGAATTAAGTAATTGAGTCCAACTAATTGGGTTAAATGGACCATTTTTACTGGCAGAAAGAACTACTGTGTTAAAAGACATATACAGGTACTCTCTACCTTTAAAAAAATGAAATTCTTCATCCATGGAACTGGCTTAGTTTGATCCAGTAACTAACATTATTGTTTTGATTGCTTGTAACATGTGGCCAACCAGAATATATGCAACCCAAAATTGAGATTCAAATTTAGTAGAATAAGGCCCATGATTAGGTCCAAGAATAAGCTGTCTGATCCAAGCCAGGTGTTGTAGGCAGCCTCTGAAATGGTGCCCAGTGATCTCTGCCTTCTAGCTTTTATGCCTTTCTGTATTCTCATCGTCTTGAGAATGGGTTGAATCTAGTGACTCACTGCTAACAAGTGTAATACTGCAAGAGTAATGGAATGCTATTTCTGAAATTAGTTTGGAAAAAAAAGACTGGATTCCCTTTGGATGCCTTTTCTCACTCATTTGCTTGCTTTGGGTAAACCAACTGCCATACTGTGAGTTTCTTTATGGAAAGGCCTATATGGTGAGGAACTGAGGGAGGCCTTCAGCCCACAGCCACAGAAGAACTCAGTCTTTCAGTGAAATCACCAGGGAAACATTATATCTTACTAACAAACTCATAAGTAAGCTTAGAAGCAGATCCTTACTCGACGAGCCTTCAGATAAATGTACTACCCCAGATGACAGCTTAACAGAACTTCTTAAGAGACCTTGAGCCAGAAGCACCCAGCTAAGCCATGCCAAACTCCTGACTCAGAGAAACTGTGAGATAATAAATGTTTCTTGTTTTAAGTCTCTACATTTCATGGTGATGTGCTATGCAGCAGTAGATAACTAATATGCCAGGTTTACTGTAGCTCTATATCTGGAGTCATTGAATACAGCAGAGCCACTAATATAGTTATGTATTCTTTTCTTTATTTAGCTCTGTTTGGAAATATCATTGACAGAGAGACAGGAAAAAGATTCAGATACTTCTAAACTTTACTTATATTTCCATTTTTTAATTTTATATTTTATTACAGATATAAATATATATTAATAGTCAAAAAGTATATATCATTTATGTTAAATAAGTATATTAATAGTGTGTGCATATAAATTAATGAATATATATGTGAGTTCATGCATATTTATGAATATAAATATGTGTATATTTGTCTATACATTTGATTGCCTGACCTTGATGTGTTCTTAGAGAATAGAAAATCACCATTAACTAGCACTATTTCAAATACCACTCCCCTGTTTCATAGAAGTAGCTTCTTCCACAGATTTCTATCTGGGTATACCATATTACTTAATCATTTGAGATTAATCACGTACAGACTATTATTTTTATTCCTTTCATGGAGACTCCTTTCCTCATTTAGGTTGTGAAAGGGATGGCAGATTTCTAATACTGTGGAACTAAAGCTAGAAAGAAAAAGTACTGACATAATCATTAATTAACTCTAAGATTCCATGGCCATGATCAAACCTCAGTGAGCCTCAGCTCAGTTAATTTGAATGTGGATTTCATATTAAAAATGCATATTCCACGTGTGTAGATGAGAACAATAAATAATATGTAAAATAGAAAGTAAGCATATTATACACTACACAGACGTAATGGTTGGTACATTAGAAGAGTGGAAATTGCTGGTGTTGATCGGATTGATTCAAAATAAAAGTATTTACTGAAGACAAGCACAAGAAAGATGGGATGAATAAATCACGTAAGCAGTGTTCTTAACCAGGGTGGAGCGTCTATTTAGTCTACAACTAAACTTCAGGTTTTCCATAAACTTTCTAAAATTGTGTGTAGAATTACATCCTTATGTATTTATGAGAAAGTAAGTGAGTGTGGGTGGATGACTGCGCATTTTTCAAAGGAGAATGTACATCATTGTCATCAGATATTCAAAGTGTTCATAGACAAAAAAATGCTTAGGTTGCCTTTTATTGAAGACTTTCTGGGCGGGCACGGTGGTTCATGCCTGTAATCCTAGAATTTTCGGAGGCCAAGACAGGTGGATCATCTGAGGTTAGTAGTTCAAGGCCAGCCTGGGCAACATGGTGAAACCTTGTGTCTACTAAAAATGCAAAAATTAGCCTGGCATAGTAGCACATGTCTCTGATCCTAGCTACTCAGGAGGTTGAGGGACAAGAAATGATTGAAACTGGGAGGCAGAGGTTGCAGGGAGCCGAGATCGTGGCATTACACTCCAGCCTGGGCAACACAGTGAGACACTGTCTCATTTAAACAAACAAACAAAAATAGACTTCCTAGACAACATCTATTAATTATATCTAAGAGTCTTATAAGCCACATGCCCTACATGCCTGATTGATTCTCTCCATGTAAGTAATCTAGGTAAATAATATTTGATATTTGGATAAAGTAGTAAAAGTGTATTTTAGATTAAACTATGACCAGATACAAATAAATAATTAAACAAACCAAATAAAATTAGAAACTACAAGAAAGCTGGATGTATAGATTTATGCCTGCAAGACATATTCAAGAATATTCCAAACAGTGTTATTTAAAACAGTCCAAAACCAGAAATAATCCAAATGCTTATCAGTAGTAGAAAGAAAAATAGTTTTTTTCTTTGTATTCATTAAAAAACACATAATTTTAAATGAAAAAAGCCATATAAAATGAAAGAAGCCAGATATTGAAGAATACAGATATTGTGATTTAATTTATACAAAGTTCAGATGTGGACAAAACTAATCTATAACAACTCTGTTAAAGTTCAAGAGAGTTTTATATTTAGAGAGCACCCTGGGAATAGGTTCTAGGGTGCTGTGGAGCTTCTACATGCCTGTTTTTTTGTTTTTTCTAATCTGGGTGGTATTTTTTATCAAGTTGACATGTGTGCTTTATTCATTATTCTACGTGTGTGTTACACTCTAGTATGTGATATCATTTTTGCTTTTTTTAAAAAAATATATGGATGGGGTCAATAGTCAATAAAACAAAACTGATGAAAAATAATGAACTGGAATATAGCCCTAATGAAATTTTCCAAAGTAAAGGAAAGAAAGAAAATTACTGAAAAATAAATAAATTCCAACTAAAACTAATTCAAAATGTAAAGGAAGAGAGAGAAAGGCACAGAGTTAATATTTGGGAAGGTAATGGTTGAGAATTTTCCAGGAGAGATAAAAGACAGTAATACTCAGCTTCAGGAAACCCAGTGAGTCCCAAACAGAATACATAAATTAGGATTCCACATCTAGACACATCAAAGAGGCACTCTAACTATTATGGTAATAAAGAGTTTAATTATGCCTGGGAGAAATGTTGGAAGAGAAAGAAGATTGAAAGTCATGGAAGGTGCCAGGGAAGGTTATGGAAGCAACAACTTGAAGGTCTGAAAAGCAGACATTGGAGACTTCAGCCTGAAGCATCGAAGTCTCTGGTTCTCAAAAGTTAATCCAAGAACAGCTGCAGCTCTCAGAATCTCTGAAAAAGTTCCTAACAACTGTCACATTAAATGATTTTCTCAACCACTTATTTAGAATTCTTTCTGCATCTCATTAAGTGTTCTGAATCTACATAGGAAAGGGAATTCTGGCAAATGCAGTTACTAGTTGCAGAAGAGATATTGGAAGGAGGAAACAATAACAAGATAACAGCAAATAATCCAGCCCACTGAGTGAAATTCTAACATCTTCAGATAATACGTGAAGGGATTATCTTTATGATTTTAGGTATTTATGCTAAAACACAAACAAGTATGAACCGACAAATTTCACAAATTCTTCAACCTAAAATGATTAAAAATTCTAAGTATCCAAACATCCCAAAGACAGTGTGAAAAGCCAACTCATGATTTGGAATCAGGTATTCAGACACATATGGTTGAAAAAGAAATCAAATCCAAATATAAAAATAATTCCTTTAAAGCATTAAGATGAATGCAGAGTACTCTTAAAACGATGGAAAAATGAAAAACGATTCACAGAAGGAAAAACCTAAATGGCCTCTATCTATATTTATATCTCTATATTTATTTATATACTTATAAATGCTGCCAATATCATCTATTAAGGATTTGCACATTAAAACCACAATGAGATATTATTTTACACTCAGCAGTTTGTCAAAATAAGTCCAATAATACAAGTGTTGATTAGAACAACTAAAATATCTTTTCATTCAGGGATTGTAAATAGGCAAAACCACAATAGGAGGAAAAGATGATGTTACCTAGTAAACTTGAAGAGATATATTTAATGACACAACAATTTTATCTTTAAAAATATACCTGAGGAAAGCTTCACATGTATTCTATAGTAGAAATGTTTAAAAATCATTATAGCAATGTTGTTAATAATGGTAAAGAAATTATTCCAGGAGAAAGGTTCGATACTGGAATGAATAAATAAATAGTATATCTCTATGTCATGAAACGCTATTCAGCAATGGAAATTAATTAAAACAGCTACTTGTAACAATATTCTTTTTTTTTTTTTTTTTTTTTTTTTTTTTTGAGACAAGATCTCACACTCTATCACCCAGCCTGGAGTAACAGCACCATCTCAGCTCAATGCAACTCTGCCTCCCAAGTTCAAGCGAGTAGCTGGGATTACAGGCACAAGCCACCATGCCTGACTCATTTTGCTGTATCTTTAGTAGAGACGGGGTTTCACCACGTTGGCCAGGCTGGTCTCAAACTCTTGACCTCAAACGATCCGCCTGCCTCAGCCTCCCAAAGTGCTGGGATTACAGACCTGAGCCACTGCGCCCGGCCTATTTGCAACAATATTTTAATACTTTTTAGATCTTTCATTCTTTAAAATTTTCGTTAGCGTTGTTATATGATATCTAGTCAAACCGATCTCTGAAAAATATTGTTTAGTATCATATACATATTTTATGGGCTAATTGCCCTAGCATATAATGAATTGCCTTTCCAGCGATAGTTAGAGGTAGGAGACATAATCTCCAAAACACTATAGACAGAGTAGCCTAAACAGCGTTTATTTCTCACAGTTTTAGAGTCCGGGAAATCTGAGATCATGGTGCCAGCATGGCCAGTCTCTGGGGAGGACCCTCTTTCTCACAGGAGGCTACCTTCGTTCTATGTCTGCATACATGTAGAGAAAGACCAACACAGAAGAGAGCTATTCCTGTCTCCTCTCATAAGGACACAATCTTGTCATGAGAACTGCACCCTCATTTAAACCAAATAACCTCCAAAAGGCTCCATCTCCACATATCACCATACTGAGTGTTAGGTCTTCAACATATGAACTATTGGGGACAAAATTTGATCCAAAGTACCACCTTAAATTTGTACAGCTTTTGGCGATCTAAAGCTAGCACATATATAATGATAAAAATGCATTAGAAACTCAGCAACACAAGCTGTGGATGCTGAAACATTTCAAGAGGGAACAATTTATATTATCTAACCAAAAGTATTTCTTGAATACCTAATGTGTAGCTATGTGCCAAGCAAGGTAGCAAATACAGAAGGAGATATGGAACAGGTGGGAAATGGGATTTGAAAGACTATAGATCTTAAAGAATGGTGCAGCAGCATGAATGAAAGATTGCATGGAAGCAAATGCACTTCAGAGATCCAGTGGGCTGAAGTCAGCAGGTGCTTAGCCTTCTGGCTTGAATCAGTGGCGAAGCTTTGAAGTTTGTATCTTGTCCTGTAGACTCTTCAGATTTTATCATGCCTGTATCTCTGGCATGATTTTCTTCCAGCACTACCACTCCATGTCCCTCTTTGTTTCCTGATGGTCTCCAGCACTAAGTATAACTACTTGTCTGGTCTTTGACCCACCAAAATTGGAGTCTCACACATTTTGTCCCCTAAGATCATATCTCTTCTTATATCTACAGGTCTAAGTTCCATTTCTGAACATTCCAGCTCTCCCTAAGATCAGGGCTTTATTTTAACTGATTATCTGCCAACAATGATCTGTCTCCCAAATTTGCCTATCCCAGCACTACCCTTTCTTCAAACCACAGTTTAAATGACATCTATTCTGAGAGGTCTTCTCAAGTTAACTTATAATGGAGTTAAATCCATGAGCCTGATCTTAGTGGTATTTAAATTGAACACATGAAAGCCAAGACTTTCTACTCTTTAATGCCTTCGTAACAGTTTTTGTTGAATAAATCAAGTCAGATTGAACAGATTCAACTCATATCAAACAGAATTGAATTGAAACAAAACGGTTCTTTTAAACTTGAGCGCTAGATAGGCAATAGGGAAAACAATTTATTTCTTTGTATATTTTTTCAGATTACCTCACAATATGTATCTCTAATAGATGAGCTGCACAGAATTATTAATATTACACGTAATCAGTAGGAAAGTCTGAGATGGTTCAGGCTTAGCCACATTCATGTTCAGATATTAACTGTCAAGTGAGTGTCATCTTTGTTTGACTAAGTAACAGCAGAATTCTTTACACTAAAAAATAGAATATATTTAAAGCTAAGCTAAATAGACTCTGTTTTTAATGGGCCAACTTGTATTTAAAGTTAATAGGATATTGAAAATCCCAGCTTATGTTTAATATGTATCATTATTTGGAAATCCCAAAATAAAGCTGCTCAGTATTAAAAAAACAAAAAAACTATACATTTCCTGAACTGTGGATTTTAGCAATCCTCATTCTAGCAATACTGCCTTCTTTCAAATGTTTTCTTCCTTTATCTAGCTTATAGACAATGCTGTTCTTTCGTATGTAATCTACTTAAGCATGCCACCATTTAGTACATTCATCAGTTACAATACCTGGCCATTATAGAGTAAGGAATATTTGCAAAGACATTTTAAATAGAAAATCATGAGATAGTTGGATTTAAAATGTTGCTCAAATGCTTTAAAATTCAAAGATTGTATGATATATCATCTTGGTTTATTTGTAAACCAAAACAAAACAATAGAATCCGCATGCCACAGACCATTAATACATCGTTTATTCTGGTCCAACTTTCATTTATAAATTTTAACTTGCAACAACAGAGTGAAAATAAGACCTGTTACCATTACAAAGAGTAGTATGTGTGAATCAATAAAGCAGATATTTGGTTAGCATTTTTGTGCAGATGTCTTTCCAAAAGCCAGGCTCCCTTTCCCACCATCTTTTGCTTACTTGAAAGACACACACAGGCACACATATAGATGGATAGAAGTTAGATGGATACCACAGCCTGTTGACAAAAATAAAATGCACAGTATTTTAACAGTGAGAATGAACTTCAATTAGTGTTCTAACAGCCGTAGTTTGATCTCTAAATTTTATAAAATGAAGCTTATAGTAAGAAAGGATAAAAGACAGGGTACCTCTCATAACTCCTTGTTTTTCTTTATTTCTACACTTTGGAGAGTTTTTATTATATTCCATAAGGCCCTGGTCTAAGGGTTTTCCTCACATAACCTGAATTGACTCTCACAAAAATCCTGAGATTATTATCCTCATTAATCAGATTAGAAAGTTGAGGTTTAAAAAGTTAATTTGCCCAAGGTCCTGCAAATAACTGATAACATATACAATATGACACCAAAGCTAAGATCCTTTCAATCCTATCATTGGCAGAATTAGAGAGATGTCCTAGGCCTCCTGACTGTACATCTCTAGTCTTTGTACAAGTGTTAGAAGCTTCCACGTGTAGAAAGATTCATGCAATTGCTACTTGTCTGTTTATCATTTCTAGTATTTCAGATTCTTATGAAATACTTGAAAGCAATGCCAACCAAATGCTGCATAACTTTATTTACTGTAGTCTCTGCTGATTTTTTCTTCTTTCCTTCCTCCCTTCCTTCCCTCCCACTCTCCCTCCCTTTCTCCTTTGCTTCCTTCCTTCTTTACCATATAACAACCCACCTACCTACTTACGAATGGATCTATCCAGCTATCTATTTTATTAAGAAATTGCTGTTCTCATCGCTTAATTGATTCTTAATCTTTTTAAAATCATTGAATCAGATAATTTTAGAGATTCATCTTCACAGTACTGAAACTGATTCAGTAGTCCCACTGATAGTTTGTTTGTGCTAAACACAGAAATTCACCCTTCTGGTTGTAAAGCTTGAAGCTTGTGTTTGTTTTTTTCTGAGTTTCTTCCTCAGGAAGCAACCTTAGGTCTCTCAAAAGAAAAAAAAAGTACCAAAGAACTGAAACTCACCGTATCAGAGCACCCATGAGATGTCGGGACCCCTCATTCATAATGATTGCTTCGTGGCTCCTCCCTAGTTCCTGTCTTTTTACTCATTGTTACATTTTTTTTCCTGCTATATAACCCCCTGATATCAGTGGGTCATGAAGACAGATTTGAGACTCAGCTCCCATTTTCTCAACTGCAGCACCTGCCTACAGCCTTCTTCCTTGACAATACTCATTTTCTGTCATTGGCTTTCTGTGCAGCGGAGCAGTAAGACCTAGACCAAATCCCTAGTGTTACAGCAGCAATATCACACAAATGAGGCACTGAGATTTTTTAGCTTTTAAAATTCGGAGACACAACTTAAACTTGTGTTATTTGTGTCCCTTCTCTACAATTTGGTTTATGCAAAAATTCCTAAGGGAGACCTTCATTTATTACATTCAATCTTCCTTAAATAGTTTCCTTACTATAAATACTTACTCCCAAATATCATGATAAATAGAAGAATTTGAGCTTTTTAGTAGACCTTAACAGGATATTTTATATTGTCATTCCTCTTCAATTCTAAATACTGTAAATACTTTGAAATTCTAGAGTCTGTGTGTGCATATGTGTGTATGCAGGTATGTACATGCACCTACGTATAGTGTTTGGTCAATATCTTAAAAGTAATTTTAAATATTTATAATTGTACAGTCCACGGTTCTCTTCACGAACTCTATCCCTCTTGGGTCTTTTCTTGAGAGAGCAGGGCTCCAAGCCAAGGTGCAAAAGTTTTAGTCTGCAACCTTCTTTTCTCAGAACACTGAAGCCTAGGGAAATAAATGTTACATTCTAGCCACTCGAGCATTCATGCAGCTACATCTCTCTCTTCTCTCTCAAATATTTTAAGGAGTCACTATTTAAAGCCTTCCTCAGAATGATGAAAACTCATTATTTTGGTTGTTGCCAGTTCTTCCTAATTTTCTCAGGTTACTCACGTTCATGAGTCCTTTATTGTCTACCAAGATAATGTAGGATGTAGTTACTACCAATAGCCAGCAAAGGCTCTGGCTTCCCCAGTGGGACAGTGTCTGAGGTTAAGTGCAGTGACCTCTGCCCTAGGGGCACATGAGGACATCAGGGATGCACTGCTACTGCCAGGATTAGTGCTGACACAGATGCCAGTGCTGACAACCTGGTTTTTTTTGTTTTTTTAATGTGCTGCCAACGCCATTAGCAGGAGCATCTCTGATGACAGAGACAGTTTGTGTAAAAACAGTGGTGGTTGGCTGAGTGCAGTGGCTCATGCCTGTAATCCCAGGACTCTGGGAGGCCGAGGCAGGATGATCATGATGTCATGAGATCGAGACCATCCTGGTCAACATGGTGAAACCCCGTCTCTACTAAAAATACAAAAATTAGCTGGACGTGGTGGTGTACACCTGTAGTCCCAGCTGCTCAGGAGGCTGAGGCAGGAGAAACGCTTGAATCACTTGAACCCAGGAGGTGAAGGTTGCAGTGAACCAAGATTGCACCACTGCACTCCAGCCTGGCAACAGAGTGAAACTCTGTCACAAAAACCAAACAAAACAAAACAAAATGCAAAAACAACGGTGATCATGTATTGAAGACAGAAAAATTCATGAATTTTTTTTTAATTCCAGGGTTTTATGTAAGATTTATCAACCATTTGAGGCAGGAGAATAGGGACTGGAGGCAGGGAATCAAAGGACTTCCTAGAACTAAAATAAAATAAAGGGAAACACTTCAGCTATGACAGGAAATATCCTCTATTTACACAGGACATACACCAGGTAAATGACTTTGTAACTTTACTTCATCTTGTTCATTTACATAGGATGTACACCAAGTAATAAGTTTGTCACTTCACTTTAACCTCTTCACTACATAGAGCATATGCCAAGTAACCAATGGAAACCTCTAGAGGGTATTTAAATTCTGGAAAATTCTGTAACCAGGCAGTCGAGTCACTTGCTCAGGCCCGCTCCCACCCTGTGGAGTGTGCTTTCATTTACAATAAATCTGATCTATTTATTTATTTATTGCTTCATTCCTTCCTTGCCTTGGTTGTGCATTTTGTTCAATTCTTTGTTCAAACCACCAAGAACCTGGACACCTTCCACTTTTATATGTAAAAGACTTTAGTCCATTAGGGTTGGTGTATAGGGACAACCTGAAAGGCAGATAATTGAATTAAGCCTCGATTTCCTGAGAAATTTGTCTCCAAAAGGCCTCCTTGTCTCGATACTGACACCTTTGAGGCATGTTTGCCACATTGGAACCTCATGTCTAACACATTTCCTCAGTTAAATATAATTTAGGTTGAATCTGAAATACAAATAAGTATGTTACAGATGAAAGCAGTCAGCATGAAAAGAGAGAGACTATTAACACTCTGGTGAACATGTAAAAAACATTTTTAAAGTCAATTTAATAAAGTATTTTTCTACTTTTTGAATTACTTTTGAAAAAATAGTAAATATCTAACTCCCACTCAGGGTCAAAATGTAAATAATCCTAAATAGAATGAGTATAAAACACACCCAGATATTGAAACTGAACATAATTAACACTGCTTCAGAAATGCCAGAAAGAATTAATATTAGTGAATTGATGCTTATGTAATGTCTAGCTCATATTAAGCACTCAAAACATACTGAGTTTTCATTCATGTAATGTTTTATTTAATTTTTTTTTTTGAGACAGAGTCTTGCTCTGTCATCCAGGCTGGAGCGCAGCGGCACCATCTCAGCTCACTGCAACCTCCGTTCTCCAGCTTCAAGCAATTCTCCTCCCTCAACCTCCTGAGTAGCTGAGACTACAGGCACATGGAACCATGCCCAGCTAATTTTTGTACTTTTTTAGTAGAGACAGAGTTTCACCATGTTGGCCAGGCTGGTCTCGAACTCCTGACATCAAATGATCTGCCCACCTCAGCCAACCAAAGGGATGGGATTACAGGTGTAAGCCACCGCACCCATCCCATGTTATTTCCATTTTGGAATATACTATATCATATAAATATATCAAAAGAGAAAATTTACAGGATTAACTCAGTAAATACTAATAAAAATATTCAGAGAACCCCACATTACTTTGCAAAAGCTTTCAGGTAATTTTTAAACACTATGTAATAACTATTTTGAATCACTCATAAACACAATAACATCAAAACATGAAGCATTTCTTTTAAAACCAGGATAAGACAAGAATGCAATCCACACCACCATTATTTAACCATGGCCTGACAGATACATCAGTAAAGTTTAAATGAGGAAAATGGTTCAGTTTCAAAGAAAGATATATGTTTTTCTTAAATAGTTACTACAATTGGAAGTTTCATAAGAAATTTGACTAAAATGTGCAAAAAGAAATTTATATATTCGATATTTTGAAGGAATATCCACAAAAAGTTAAAATATAAATGTGTATAATTAATCTAATTACAAATATTTAAGACTTCTATGAAGATTTATGCTAAACATTATTGAAATTATGAGTAAATTTGGGGAAAATTGTGATTTATACTTGTTCTGGTAGAATGGTCAAATAGTATAAGCTCTCAGTTGCCTCAAAATTTTATTATATATATATTTATATACATATTTTAAGCATATATATATATAGAGAGAGAGATATATATATATCTATATATATAGAGAGAGATATATAGATATATATATATATATATCTATATAGAGATATATATATCTATATAGATATATATATATATCTATATAGAGAGAGAGAGATATATAGATATATATATATTGAGATGGAGTCTCGCTCTGTCACCCAGGCTGGAGTGCAGTGGCACAATCCCAGCTCACTGCAAGCTCCGCCTCCTGGGTTCAAACAATTCTCCTGTTGCAGCCTCCCAAGTAGCTGGGACTACAGGCATGCACCACCACACCCAGTTAATTTTAATATTTTTAGTAGAGATGTAATTTTGCCACATTGGCCAGGCTGGTCACAAACTTCTGACCTCAAGAGATCTACCTGCCTTGGCCTCCCAAAGTGCTGGGTTTACAGGTGTGAGCCACAGTGCCCAGCCTTTTATATATTTTTTAAATTATTACATATAAATTAAACTTATCAAGATACATGCTCATGAATTTGTGAGATGTTTTCCAATCAGTATTAATGAAGAAAGTATAACATTATATACATTTGAAAAATATACATACAGTTACAATTTATAAAGTAATAAAGCCATGACAAAGTATAGACGCATGATGGAAGTATTCAATTGAACAGATTTTGAGGGATACACACATACCTACACGTAGAAAATCACAATTAGAGGAGAGATCCAAGATGGCCGATTAGCAACAGCTCAGGAATGTAGCTCCCAGTGAAAGCACAGAGAACGAGTGGACGCCGCACTTTCCAACGAATTTTTGTTGCCCACAGGCTGGGAGATTCCCGGCAGAGGAGCCACACTGGTTGCCAGCGTGACTCTTTTGGCCAGCGTGGCTGTTTTGCTGGTGCCCCAGCGCAGCGCTTCCCGGTGCGGAGTATACGGGACAGACGGGCTCGGCTGGTCCCATCCCCACAAGGAAAACAGCAATTGGAAGTGCTGAGGACTGAGAGTTTCACAGCAAGCACAGCAAACCCAGGAAGGTCCGGCTCTGTGGGGAATGGGCATCCGCCAAAGGAAAACTAAGAAACAGAAAAACTTCATCACCGGGCGGAGAGAGATCCAAGATGGCCGCGTAGCAGCAGCTCAGGACTGTAGCTCCCAGTGAAAGCGCAGGGAGCGAGTGGATGCCGCAATTGCAGATGAATTTTTGATGCCCACAGACTGGGAGATTCCCAGCAAAGGAGCCACCCGGGTCGCCAGCGCGACTCTTTTGGCCGGCGCGGCGCATCTCGGTGCGGAGTGTACGGGACTGGGTGCCCAAAGGCTCCGCTGGTCCCATCCCCACAAGGAGAACAGCAATTGGAAGCGCTGAGGAGAGAGCGAGCACAGCTGAACCCGGGAAGGCCCAGCTCTGTGGGGAAGGGGCGCCCCCCAAAGGAAAACTAAGAAACAGAAAAAAACTTCATCACCAACAAGCCAGATGTCCACTCAGAGACCCAATCTGAAAGTCGGCAATTACAAAGACGACAGGTGGATAAATCCACAAAAATGGGAAGAAACCGGTGCAAAAAGGCTGAGAACACCAGAAATCAGAATGCCTCTCCTCCTACCGGGGATCACAGCTCCTCATCAGCAAGAGAACAAGGCTTGACGGAGGATGAGTATGATGAACTCACAGAATCAGGCTTCAGAAGGTGGATAATAGGAAACTTCTGTGAGCTAAAAAGAACATGTTCTAACCCAATGCAAAGAAACTAAGAACCTTGAAAGAAGATTTAATGAAATGCTCACGAGAATGGACAACTTAGAGAAAAATATAAGTGAATTGATGGAGCTGAAAATCACAACATGAGAACTTCATGAAGCATGTACAAGTTTCAACAGCCGAATTGACCAAGCAGAAGAAAGGATATCAGAGGTCGAAGATCAACTCAATGAAATAAAACAAGAAGGCAAGATGACAGAAATAAGGGTAAAAAGGAATGAACAAAGTCTCCAAGAAATATGGGACTATGTGAAAAGACCTAATCTACGTTTGATAGATGTACCTGAATGTGACAAAGAGAATGAAACCAAGCTGGAAAATACTCTTCAGGATATTATCCAGGAAAACTTCCCCAACCTAGCAAGGCAGGCCAATATTCAAGTTCAGGAAATACAGAGAACACCACAAAGATATTCCTCAAGAAGAGCAACCCCAAGGCACATAATCGTCAGATTCACCAGGGTTGAAATGAAGGAGAAAATGCTAAGGGCAGCCAGAGAGAAGGT